>LR562917.1:6209-32826 GCA_900536345.3 Caenorhabditis sp. 39 LS-2015
CATCGGCGTTATCCGGCGAGAAAAACGACGCATTCGCTCCGTGGATCGCATCAGCAGCATTGGCGTCCGTGCGACGGTACTCGCCGACGTTGAAGACTGGAAAAACCGATTTTTACAATTATTGGACGAAAAATGGAGTTTGGCCGAGGTTTTGCAGTTGAAAAGTTCGGCCCCTCGCCATTTTTCGACAAAAAACTTCATACCTCTCGTTCCGAACCCGGTCCACTTCAAATACCGGCAAAGTTTCTTCGAAATGTACGTTTTTCCTCTCGCCGGCAGTCCGACCATCACAATCACGTTCGGAACACGGACCTGATCTGTAATTATCGATTGAAATCGGTTTTCAGATGATTTTGCTTGAAAAACCTGAAAATCCATGTTCATCGCTATGCGCCACCTTTCGTTTTGTCGATTCTGGACCGGAAATCGGCGGAATTGGGGCTCCGTCCATACTGGCGCTCTGATTTTTTGAAAAAATCAATGCTACGAACTTTCGACGATCAGAGGGAATCCTTATCGATAAACAAATAGAGTATAGCGACTTTTGATCAGTGGGCACTGATAAGTGATAAGAGTTATCGGAAATGACAAACTGATAGACCACGTGCTAGCGGTGGAACTCGGGAACTCGGAAAAAATGGAGAATCTAGGTCAAAATGAGTCAAATTCAATGATGCAACTGGTGAAAACCCCGTAAATCGACACAACTTTTCGGATTCAAAATACCGGAAAAAGTTCGATGAAACCAGCTGAAACCCCAAATCTTAGCTAATCCGATCAATAATTAACGAGTGCCGCCCTAAAAACACAGAACGAACACAAAAAACAAGGGAAAACACGAAGAAAACAAGCGACACGGACTGCGCCGACGAGACGGCAGCGGAGGCGAGAGAGTGTGTGGCAGGGAGAGACGCAGAGAGGGGGAAACCGAGAGGGCAGATAAACAACTGATTGCTTGCTGGCTTGCCATCCTGGCATTCTGACTTTTCATGTTGTTTATGGATGGCTGCGCGATTGCGCGAGTAGTTGATGGCCTAGATTTCCACCGGGGAAAGTTAGGCCAGCAGGGAGAGAGAGTTAGGCCATTTTTTGGAATTCCATGCATTTTTCCGTGAATTTTCCGATTTTCCCCCATTTTCGAACTTTCTGCACCCAAATCAATCAACACGACTATTTTTGAATTTGGCCAATTATCACCGCCCCCTCCAGCCCATCAGCATCAATCTCATTTGGCCTTGCCTTGTGACTCTCTACCCGTCGATTTTTTGTCTTTTGGTTCTTTCTTTCTCACAATTGTCGTCACTTTTCATTTTACACACTCACCCTCTGACACCGACGACAACTGGAGAGAGGAGGAGAAAGAAAAAGAACAATTTTCCTTCCTGCTCTTTCTTTCACAAAGATATGAACGGAAGACGACACTAGGAGCTCCCCACCGCCGGGTCCTTCATTCCTTGGCGTGGCGCCGTCCGTGTTTTTCTCCTTTTCTTCCGTCTTCCGTCCCGCCCGTCTTTTGAACGATGAAGACCTAGGGAGCAGCAAGACGGAGAGACGCAGACACCATCCCGACAAAGTCGTCCAATTCTGTTCTCGGGACTAGCTCCCCGACACAATTTCACCCATTCTCATCTCCTTCTCTGTTTTAGGACGCGCCTTTTTTTCATTTTCCCCGGTTTCACGACCAAAATGTTGCAAACTCAAAAATTTATGGGTTTTTCGCTTTTTTCGGCGGAATTTTTGAGGGTTTCGAGAAGAAGATGAGAGAAACTGACGTTTCCAAGTGGTTTTGGCAAATTTTTAGGCTTTTCAAACAAAAAAAACATATTTTTTTGATTTGTTCTAAAATTGAAGTTTTCTACATTTTGCAGAGATTTTTTCGATAATTTTTTTGTTAAAAATTGTAAAAACTCACTTTTTCATTGAAAAATCCCAGAAAATCGCGCAAAAAATCCTGAAGTTTCGTCAAATTTTGGAAAAAAAAGAAAAAATCCACGAAAATTCAAATTAAAAAAAACTGTGCATTTTACCGTAAGATCCGGTGTTTACGTACAATGCGCACCTGTTCATCTTCTACAGTAACCCAAAATTTATTTTTTTCAAATTCCATTTTTCCTTCATTTTTTCACATTTTCCACCGATTTTTCTGCAAAAACCTTCGGTTTTTTCCTCAAAAACGTCAAAATAATGTGTTTACCGCCAGTTGACCCCCATAGAACCTCCACAAATCCCCTGTTTTCGCTCTATTGGTTGACGAGGTGCCTGGAAAACGAAAACCAGGGCGTTTGTCGTTTTCGTCGTACAAATAATAAATCAACCAGTAACACACCGCCACCACCTGCATTCAATTCAATTTTCTCGTCAAAACGCGCCCGAAACGTGGGAATTTCTAATTTTCTGGCAATTTTTCAAAAATTTTGGAAAATTTCTCGGATTTCTCGGAAAATGTAAATATTTCGCGGGTTTTCGCAGGTTTTTTTGGTTCCGAACCTTCCAAATGTCACTTTTTGTCACTTTTCTACCCGTCGGTCGCGGGGCGCCTTCTGTTTGCTCTCCGAGCATGGCTCGCCCGGTCAGAAATCGATTTCTGCTCCTTTTTCCACAATTTTTCCCCGTTTTTTCCCATTTTTTCCGTCCACTAGCTCTCTAGGGAGATGCATCATCATTGGAATTAGAATTAGAATTCCCAACGACATTTGTTGTTTTCCACTCTTCCTCCCCGTCCAATTCGTCGTTCCAAACATCTTTTCCGTCTGCGTCTCCGTTCTCTCGTTTGGCTGATGAATCGGTCGAAAACCGGTTTTTTGATATGTATCAGAGTGATAGGCAACCAATTCCAATGATTGCAACTAGAGAACAAGGACTAACTTCTCCGTGGGGTGCGGCCGAGGAGTTGAGGTCGAAAAGTTCGATTCGGCCGCACTCCGAACCTCTCCTTGACAAAAATTAAAACTTAAATTCCAAGTTTTCACTGACTGAAACTTTTTCAGTGAGCACCATACCAATGCAGAATGGCCGTCGCCTGGTGACGTGTCTAATCGGTGGATCCGCTCGGGTAGCACACCTTAGGAACACCTTGTGGAATAGACATCGATTGGTAGGCAATTTTTGACGTTTAGAAGTTTGGAAAGCTCAAAAAACCAGTTTCCAATTGCAAAAAGTCGGCCAAAGTCCATCCCCATTCAAATTTCCAGGCTTTTTTCTCCTCCTCGGTCGCCTCGTCTTCGTCCAGCACCGCCGAACTTGCCATCCGATTCGAGTACGGTCTCCCGCTTCTCGATGTCCCACTGCCTTCCAGAAACGAACCATGCCAGTTCACAATGCGCCCTCTGAGCGACACCGTCGGAACGCTTTGCGAATTCTTGCGACAGGAGGATCGGGGTATCGATTATGTGGCGGTTTATGGTACTAGTGAGTGAAAATTTAGGGAAAAATCAAAATTTTTGCAATTTCCCGGTTCAGACGGCGTGAAATTGGCGACCTGCACGTCCATCGAACACCTCCTTCAATTCGGAGCGTTTCGTCTTCGGTTGAATGACAAATTCTACGATGTGACGGTGCCAAAGATGGAGAATATGCCGTATGATAGTGATAAGTGGGTTTTTTTGCGAAAAATTCGGAGAAGAAGTCGAAAAAAGAGACAAGTTCAGACTCCGTCAACTCGACGACCTCCGAGCCACCGTCGCCTCTCTTCACGCGGCTCTATGTGTCGACGAGTACAAGTTGTCACGTGAAAAACGCCTACTTCTCCAGCTGGAGAACGCCGAGACGTTGCTGAAGCCGTTGCAGGAGGAGAAGAGGAAAATCGAGGAGGAGTGCGAAGCGCATACCGATCGGGTCATGTGGGCGGGATTTGCGGCGTGTGGAGTGCAAACTGGTAGGGTTTTTCGCATAAAATTGGCTAAAAACCCGTTTTTTGGTTGAAAAACCGTTTTAATTTCAAGTTTCAAGCCAAAAATCTTCAAATTTTCCATTTTTTCTCACAAAATTCCAAAAAAACCGACAATTTCCAGGCCTTTTCGCCCGTCTAACCTGGTGGGAATACTCGTGGGACATCATGGAACCCGTCACCTACTTCGCCACCTATTCTACGGTTATCGCCACTTTCGGCTATTATCTCTACACTAAACAGGTGCGTTTCTGGGGGTTTTAATTGAACATTTTAATTGAATTATTCGATAAAAACCAGTTTTTTCCCGGGTTTTGTCGGTTTTTTTTTTGCAAAAAGCTTTGAAGAAAGCAATTTTCTATATTTTCCAGTTTATTTTCACTGATTTCTCTAATTTTTTGTCGGTTCCTGGAAAAAACCGGGTTAGACCGACAAAAATAAGAGAAATCAGTGAATAATTGCTTTTTTTCAAAGCTTTTTGTAAAAAAACCGACGAAACTCGAAAAAAACGGAAAAAATTTTTATCGAAGAATTCAATTAAAACGCTTCGCACAGCTGAAATGAGTGTTACCGTAATCTAGAAGCGCGGCGGGACCCTCTCGCCACTTCGTTTAAATTTTATAATACAATTAGAGAAAAAGAAGAATAAAATGATCAAATTTTTGCAGAATTTCGAATACCCGTCGGCCCGAGAACGCGTCTACACCAAGCAGTTCTATCGACGAGCCGAAAAGCAGAACTTTGACATTGAAAAGTACAATCGACTCGTCGAGGAGGTCGAATCGCTTCGCGGGCAGCTGAAACGCATGCGAGATCCGCTGTTTCAGCACCTTCCAGTCAGCTATTTGACGAATTTGGAGCAGGAGCAGGAAAAGTAGAAAAGCTCCTGGTGTCTTTGTACATTCTAGTCGTCTCATTTTGCCTTTTTCTGTTTTTCTGTGTATTCATCTCTCTGAAATCGTGTGTTTTTTCTTCTTTTTTCAATCGTCTGCTTGCTTCCATTGCTTCCCCTCCCCTTTCAAATGTCTTCTTGCCCTCTCACCCCCAAAAATAGGTAATTTTCCAACAATAATACTGATGATTTTCTTATCCGGTCAACTCAGCGATAACACTCCCTGCGCAGAATAGTTCTTATAGCGGCGTGCAGATCGTACTCGACAAAATCCGGCTCGGTCAGCTTCAATTGCTCGCCCTTCGAGAGATTATCGATTAGAGCGCTGATCGGCTTGACGACGCCGTTCATATGCACCGCTTCTGCAAGAATTCTTAGGGCATATTGGCTGCGTACCCCTTGACACATACCTTGATAAACCCCAGTTTCTACCAGAATCGAGATGCATCTCTCGACGACGGTTCGCGTCCGGACTCGAGGCTTCTCGCCGTCGTTGACGTCGAACGCTTCGAGGTCGAGATGGTCGAATCGGCCGACGCCTCCGTGGCGAAGGTATCGATCGAATAGGCGGGCGCCGAGCACGTCCGACATTGGATTGTCGCTGGAAACCGAAATTGGCTGCGTATCTTACGTTGAGTACTCAGCCCTGCCTACCCAATAACATAGAGATACTTGACATCGCCAAGACTCATCGCTCTCGCCTGTCGCTGAATCTTATGGGCGGCATGAAGATAGCTGACTTCCGTCGGCTTGCCAAGCACTGCCGTATAGTGCAAATGGCTGCTCGTCAGCTTCTCGTACAGCGAATCCAGGATATGGATGAACGTTCCGTGTCCGATGCGTGGAAGTTGAGAGGCGACGTCGGCCATCCAGACGAGATCCACGTTGCACGCGACGATAGGAATGTTGTCGGGGCGGGGACCGGCGGCGTTTAGGGGGTAGGTCATGGAGTCCATTTCTGGGAATGGGGCGAGGTTGCGAAGTGTCGGGGTTGCGAAATGTCATTGAATTTGAAATTTAGAACTCTACATAGATGATGACACCTTTACAACCCCGACACTTCGCAACCACGACGTTTCGCAACCGCCTACAACCGGCGGCGTTTAACGTAAATCTAACGGATCTCATCTTTGCAATTTTTCGCGGGAGTTGCGAAGTGTCGTGGTTGCGAAATGTCGCTGCACTTGAATCCCGACACTTCGCTCCCTCCTTCCCCAACTCACTCCCATAAGTCAGCAAACAATCCAACATCAACTGCAACGAAGTCTCCCACTTCAACGGCTCGCCCAACATCACAATCGCCTCAATCGGCCGAAATCGTTTCCTGGCCGACTCTGTCTCCTTCGGATCCACCACTTTCCTCGAGAAATCCGTACAATCCAGGTGCGGAAACCACTTGACCAAGTTGTCGATAGTCGTCACCTTCTTAAATCCGACACCTTTTGCAATATTCCGCGCGTTTTTCTGTCCGACGACGAGCACTTGCTTGTCATGAAGATCCCGAAACATTCTCAACGGACTGTGCGACATTAGGACGTTTTCCGGCTGGATTCTGAATCCCAGCTGGTCGCTGAGCGCTTCCGCTTTACTACGCTCCGTGCTATTCGTGCCGTTCGTCAGGAACACGGTGGGCACCACAAAGTTGCCGGTTTTATCTGTTATCAGGTTGAACGCCTCCTTGACACGTGGCAGAAGGTTCCGACCGCGGAACAGGACACCGTCAATGTCCAGAACGATTCCGAATGGGTGCTGAAGACTTTTTTTCAAAATTTTTCCGAAATTTTCGAATTTTAGAGAAGACCGACTCACTGCATGCCTGGTGCGCAAGTAGAAGCGTTTCTGTACGAATCTGTGTATGTTATTCATACTTTTAAGTGACGTGGCAGAAAATGAAATGAAAAAAAAAATGGAAAAGCAAAAAAAAAACACGTGAAAGTGTGCAACCCAACCGTTACGCAACGTTTTAGTATCAAGGTAAAAATAAAATTATTTTGCTGCGTAAATATCTTGTCATTCGTGAGAGATATCGAAAAATTGTTAACTAGGAAGTTGTAGCCCTTGAAATTCTGCGTATTTTGTTAGTTGACAGTTTCTCGATACCCCTTACAGTTATTGAGATACATGTCAGAGAACAAGGACACCTTTGCAACATGGTGCATCGCGCGTGAAGATAAAAGGAGCAACTGTGTTTTGTCAAAAATCTTGATAACGATGAGAGGTATCAAAAAACGGTCAACTAACAATTTGTAGCCCTTATAGTTCTGCGTCTTTTTGTAATTGACAACTTTTTGATACCCCTTACAGTTATTGAGCTATACGTCAAAATGCAAGGTGGTAACTTTTGTTTCCAGAAAATTCCGAAAAAAACGAAAACCTCGCAATTTTTCCCGAGAAAAGAGCATTACGTGGGCGCAAATTCTTTTTCCATCATTGATAACAATGCATACTACTTAAACCATCTTACTGATATCAATTGTCAACTAAACCCATATTCACCCTGTATTCCACCCCCCAACAAACCAAAAATCGATAAATTAGAGTTTAATATAATAAAAATCTTTCAGAATCACAAAAAAAACAACTGTTTATAACACTTTTCCTTATAAAAATTGCAGATTATTTCGACAATTCGATTCCGTGTCTTTACCAAAACAATGCCACCTCAACGTTTCTGTTCGCCTATTCTAATGATCTGGATCCGCAAGATATCACTGACATCTTGAATATGATGGCCAATAAGATGCCTTTATGGAATTTCGCAAGATATGGAAATGTACGACTCGATTCGGAAAAACCCGAAGATATTGAGTATCACGACAATTTTCAGTGAGTTTTGTTTGCCAGAGACCGCGCTTATAAGGACAAACGCATCGGTTGATCGTAGCGACCCCGTGCACGCCATGGCCGACTGGCTTGCAGGTTTGGCTGGCGCGCGGTGGAGGTTATGCTCGACTTCGTTGGGTGGTTTTTCCTTTTTTTTCTTTTGCCCAACGGGTCTGGACAGTTCAAACCCTTCATATTTTTTAGAAATTTCCGTTCTTCCGTCTCCTCTAAACTTCCGGATCCCAAACTTACATTCATCGATCAAACATCAGAAAGCAACGTTATGTCAGTGCTCGAAACCTTCTCCACAACCACCCGAACCCCTCTCTGCGGATCCGTCGTCCAGTTGGTCTTGAAACGACATACCAATGATACTGAATATTATGACCTTAACAATTTGTACAGTTCACTCGAAAAGCAACACATCTCGGTGTTTTGCGCGGCTAGCTTTGATCCATTGGCTGGAACATCGTATTATCCCGCGAGCAATATGACACTGGATACTAACGGAATGATAGCTTTCGCGGAGGATGAAGACCTGAAGTGGGTCGTCAGCTCATTCCTCCAAGTCATCCGTCCCCAATCGCTGGTTTATGCTACTAATGTAATGCGATTCCAAGGAAACAATTCTGTAGTCCTTCCCCAACTCTACATTCCCCAAACCCCCAATGGACCGGAAACTGATCACACCTGGGTCACTTTAGACGTCTCCGTTCAGGATACCACTGCTTCCCCAATCAAGTTCCAATGGTTCTCCTTAACTTGTGTTTATAAGGATCACAATGAGACGAGTTCGCTGAGCAGACTGATGGCTTCGAGTACCATGACGGGGGAGGCTTGGAGGATGAGAGTCGGGCCGGCGGAGAAGCTGATTCTGAGCTATGAGTATCCGGTGGACTGGAGTGAACCGAGAGCATACATGCAGTTCCGGATCTATGTTGATTTGTGAGTGGATAAATTGGGTGATATGTATGAAAAATTGTGATATTTCAGCCCTGTCGCCGATTGGCCGCCAGTGAATTTCTCGTGACTTACAATTTGTTAACTTCTTTAATTAATTGTAAGATCAATTTCTTATCCAATCAATAAACCCTTCTATCATTCATTCTTATACCAGCATGAAAGTGCGGCTGCGTGGCATCATGATCGATTTCCGCGTGAATACCATTTGATTTTTACGTGACCCCGGGTCAAATGCGCACAGAAACCATACGGACAAATGGAAACACGGGCAAACGGAAATCCGGACAGAATAAGAAAGAAAAATACACGCCAGCCTGATGCGGCGCAGCCGCACATTCAAGCTGGTTGAAAATGAAAAAATTCTGCCCGGATTGTTCTGTCCGTTTTTTTGTTTGTCCGGATGTTTTCTGTGTGCATTTACCCTGGGGTCACGCAAAAATCAATCATTTCCAGAAAAAAGACACGCCAGCCTGTTGCGGCGCAGCCGCACTTACAGGCTGGTAACCAAGAGAGAAACAGTTGCGAAACGTCGCGGTTTCAAAGCGTCGGGATCCCTACAATCATCGACAAAGTTTATTTTGATCCGGAATGGAATTTTTTTTTTAATTTTTATCATTTTTATCAGCAGTATCAGTGAGAATATTAACGTTTTACAAGGCAAACCGTATGCACTTTTGAGAGAAATCCAAAAACAGAGAAATCCAACGAAATTTAGCCTAAAGTTCGGTCACATCAATGGTATTATTAGCGCTCATAAACTCCTTCCAGTTGATGGACAAGTTGCCAGTTTTGATAAGAGTCAGCAAGATATAGCTCCGTCCGGATGCTGGTTCGAGGACCTGAAAACAAAAAAATATTCAATTAGCACTGCTATTTGGCTGCGTATCTCTAGAACCATAAGAGACATCAAAAAGGTGTCAACTGACGAAATATGCACCATATCAAGGGCTACAACTCCCTAGTTGACGGGTTTTTGATATCTCTCACCGCTACCGAGATACACATCCAAATACAAAACCTCACTTCAAACTTGGCGCTGTCCGGGTTCACATCACTCGGAAATTTCTTCACTTCGCATACGAACTGCTCTGTTCGATTCGCATTTCCCTTCTTCTTTTTTTTCTCAGTTTTCAATTCCAAATGGAAGCGAAGAGAGTTCTCGGTTAGAACGAATTCGGTGAATCTTCCATTGGCGAGAAGGCGAGATGGCTCGGTGGGCTGGAAAAATTGAAGGTGTTTAGTTTTATTTTGGGATTATCTCAGGAACCGTAAGAGATATCAAAAAGTTATCAACTGAAGAGTTGTAGCCCTTGAAATTTTGCGTATTTTGTTTGTTGACAATTTTTTGATACCTAATACGGTTATTGAGATAAATGTCAGCAAACATAGATACAACATGCAACATGGTGCATCGCGCGTATCGGTAAAAGGACCCACTGTGTTTTGCTACATATCTCAAAAACAAAAAGAGATATCAAAAAACTGTCAACTGTGAACTTGTAGCCCTTGAAATTTTGCGTATTTTGTTAGTTGACAACTTTTCGATATCTCCAACCCTTCCCGAGATACATGACCTTAAACCTCACCTTCTTAAAAACTTTCACAAACGAGTGAAGGAATCCGGTGTTCTTCTTCAATCCACTTGCCGTCAACTTCAGTTCCACCTTTGTTCCAGTGTCTTTCATCACACCAATCGCCACTATACGCTCGCCGGACTCTTCTCCAGATGAAGAAGAACCTCGGGAATTGGAACGCACTGGTGCCATGTCTGCAAGAAGAAAAATCGATATTTAAAGGAATAGGCTGAAAATCGGGGGTTTGGATCGATTTTTGACTGGAAATTTTGGCGCGAAAAAGGTGTAAGGGAACGTGGATTAATGGGAACGTTCACGTGGAAAATATACTTGAAAACTCCACACGTACATACTGAAGAGTTTTGAAGGTATGGCTGAAAAATTTCCAATGAAACAGAAAGTTCTTTTCGCTGCCACCCACGACGTTTCGCAACTACGACACTTCGCAACCGTTTTGAAATTCCGTCATTCAGTCATTTGGGTTTGCAATTTAGAAATCTGGTACCACGACACTTCGCAACCATGGGATTTCTTGGAAACGACTCTTCGCAATCATGAAATTTGGTAACCCCGTCATTCGGTTTCGCGGTTCCAAAATTTGGGTGCCACGACGTTTCGCAACCACGACAAACGTTTCAGCAGCAACACTTTTCAACCATGACGATTCGCAATTTGTTGTAAGACGCTCCGCAGCTACGACACTTCGCAACCCCGACACTTCGCAAAAACCCCAAAACCAACTCACTAGATCTCTCTGCCCCACTTCGATGACTATTGCTTCCAGACGACTTCACCGGCGAATGCAACGGAGATGGCAGTGGCTGAGCGTGTTTCTGATTCGGATCCTGTGGCTGATAGTGCGGTGGTGGGGACGATGGCTGGTTGACGAGATGATCGGTATGGTTGGAAGAACGACGAGACGGCGGCTTCGATGCGTAGTTCTCTTCGATTATTCCCGGGTCTCGGTGCAGGATTTTCGCTGAAAAGGGAAAGATTATTTTGGTTAGAGAAGACCTGCTGATTAAAAAAAGAGAAGGTGTATAATGAACATAATTTGGTTGAAACAGAAACAAAGGTGCGAGACTTAGGGAAGAAACAAAAAATAAATAAAGAGTGGATATTTTTGGCTGCGTATCTCGCTAACCATCAGAGATATCAAAAAGTGGTCGATTGCAAAAGTACGTGGAATTTCAAGGGATGCAACTTCACAGTTGACAGTTTTTTGATAAATTCAATGGTTAGAGAGATACATAGCAAAATTGACAAGGCATGGTGCAGATAACAAGTTAATTGTAATGTGAAGATTTTGGTGGGTTGAATCACAAGTTTTATATAATTTTTTGAGAAAATTTCACAATAAAAGTTATTTTGATAATTTAAACCTTATCAGGGGTTGGAAGTTGTGTCATTCTGAGGAAAAATGACAATTCAGTGCTCATCAGAATTTTTTTTTCGAAAAATTTAGATTTTCGGCAAATTGAGGTATCGTGCGACGGAAAATATGTTTTCTCAATTTCTGGAGATCCACATGAACGGAAACTAGCCCTTTTCTATAGAATAAGTGATAAATTATAAAGTTGAAACATAAGTCAAATTATAAAACGTTTTTTAGACAATTAGTGAAGCGGCAGTGAAAATTTTCAATTTCCCATTGATTTTTTCAAGTTTTTGAGGTGGAAATGTTGAAAAAATATGTAGCATTCGAAACAAGGCAGTAGTGATACCAGCAAGATTGATATCTCCAATGGTCACCTAGATACGCAGCGAAATTGACAGCGCATGGTGCAGATACCAAGTTAATTGCAAAGTGAAGGTTTCGGGGGTGGAATCATGAGTTTTATATTGTTTTTTTTGCGAAAATATCACAACTAGAATTATCTTAATAACTTTGACCTTATCAATGGTTTGCAGTTGTGTAATTTTGACAACTCTATGAGGAAAAAGTCCGAATTTGTGTCAAATTATTTAGTTGCCCAGAAGAACGGAATGCTCCAGTTCTACACTAGTTACTGATATGCTACTAGTGAAACTGGAAAAAGATGATCAATTTTTGATTCAAATTTTTTTTTTAATTTTCAGTTTCTGGAGATTCACAAAATAATAAAATAATCGTAAAATTACTCTCGAGTTTTTTGGAATTACTAAAGCTAATAGTAAAGATTTTCAATTTCTGATTGATTTACACTACATTATCAAGTTCTTACTGCACCACTACATATTATTTGACTAGTGAAACTGAAAAAGATGGTTCAATTTTTGAATAAATTTCTTTAATTTTCAGTTTTTGGAGGTTCAAATGATCAGAAACAAATTAGCTCCTTTCTATCGAAAAAGTTATAAATATCAAACATTTGAAACAGAAGTCAAATTTTCGCAAGTTTTTCGATAATTACTAAAGTTAAAAGTGAAATTTTGACAACTTCCCTTCGATTTTTCGAGTTTTTTCAGGTCAGGTGAAAAATATGAAACAAATATACATAGCATTCGAAGTAAAGCAATAGTGATACCAGCCCGTATTTGTATAGTGAACGAAACCGACGAAAAAACAAACGGAAATCGATCAAATTTCCGTTCGTTCTTCCCCCATTGAACTGTTTATGTTACATGCATCATGCACCCCCCCATTCCCTCATTCCATTCCCTTTTGTTTCATTTTCATTCCATTCAAAAGCCATGCATACCTTGTACGATTTCTTCTTCGGAACGATAGTAGTTGGAAGAAGACATTCACGCACTTGTTATATTTATATGGATACGTACTTCTGAAAATGCAGATGAGAAGAAAAAGATGAAAAAAGGGGTAAGCAGAGGGAAAAAAGCAAAGGAAAATGAGTGAGCGAAAGGGCTGAAAAGGGGAAAAGCTGATAGAAAAGGAAGCGAATAGCGTTTTTTAGAACTCTGTTTCATCAAATGTTGAAAATGTTGCTACCGAAGCTGCTAGTGTTCAGATCTATTCAATCGCGACAGAATATGCCTTGGTTACAGTTAAAGTCCCAAAACCACCTTCACATTCACCTTCAAAATCGTAATCAGAGCAGTAGTATTAGCGGAGAAACACTCCTATCACACACATACAAGTTTTACACTTGAAACAGGTTAAAATCAGAGGAAAAGTCAAGTTTAGCAGGATATGCCTCTATACCATTTTCGAAAACATAAATAATTGAAAATTTTAGCAAACAAAACAGTTTCAAAAGTTGTTGAAACAGACATTTTATTCACTGAAACTTTGGTCGTAAGAGGTAAAGTATGTCTTCAATATGCCTTGGGTTTCTAGGCTGTAATATCTTGAAAAATGATAGTGATAGTGAAATTATAAAAAATGAAGCCATCGAAACGAGTAAGAGGAACTACAGGTTAGGTAGTGAAGAAAGCGTCATTTTTTTTCAACAAGGTATCAAGATGAAACGGAAGATGTTCTCAAAATAGATAGGACCACTGTGTTTGGCAGTGAACATTTTCAAATGAAAATGAACAGAAACAGGGGATTTTTTCAGTATCAAAATGTATGTGTGGATGAAATATGTATCTGATATGTATGTCTTATGGGGTGGGGCCATAATGATAGAATCAATATACAAGGAAATTATCGCATTTTTGAGTGCAAATTTTTACATGCAAACTAGCAGAAACAGTAGATTTTTTTGAAATGAAAGCTTGTGGATGGCTGAAATATGTCTCTAATATGTTTGCAACCAGCCTGATCCTGCGGGTTCGCCGCATGCGGGCCGGGGGGAACAGTAGAAAATGAACCGAATTGGCAGACACGCGAAACCTAGAGCAAAGAGGGGAACATGTTTTTTTCACGGCGGACAAACTGAACGAATGACAGACATACTCCATTTGCGGAATATATTAAAAGAATGATGGTTTTCAAGACTTCTAGACATATATGCCTTGAAAATGAACTACAGTTTCAAACAAATCACTAATACGAGTTGATTACATTTCGAGTGAAAATTTGCATAGAAAAACTAGGAGAAACAGTAGATTTGTTTTCAAAATCAGCCCATAGCAAAGATATGATTAAAATATGCCTTGAATATGGGTAAGAAAATCGCATGTGTGCAGGATGTGGCTAGAAAATTGCATTCTGATAGTGAGAAACTCGAGAAGTCTTTGAAAATGAGAGAAAACGAGAGAAGATTAGACATGGGTAAGATATGCCTCCAATATGCCTAGTTTTTGTGTCGTTGAATATGGAATTAGGAATAACCGACTCTGTTTCAAGGTAAAGCCAAATTGAAACAGAAAGGAAAAATTTCAGTCTGTCATGTTAAATAAGACTTTGTATGTAGAAAATAAAATGCTCAGTTTCAATGCCCACACTTCTATTTTGTACTCCTTGACACCTCAATGATTTGCTTGTGACATGAGGAGAAAGACAGAGAAACAGAGAAAGGAGAATTGGAGAAAATGAAGAAGAAGAGTTCACACTTCTTCCTTTTGTCCCTTCCCTTCAAAACTCTCTGCGCGAGGCGAGAACTGAACGAAGAGAAATTTAATCGTCAGCACAAACATCTCGTCCTTCGACTCTCCCATCTCCCCCTACTTTTCACCTGCCCTTCCTATTGTTCAGTGTGTTATTTGAATGAGCAACACAAGTTGAGTTGCCACTCTTTTCAAAGGAAGAAGACAGCAGGTGTTTCGCAATATTTCAGGCTATGACTCGACTCGGAATCGACTCGAAATGACTACTGTATGGTGTGATTTTGTGAGTGAGCCGAGCCAAGAGGCTGTTTGTATGTATACTGGAGAAGAGCGGGAAGAGGATGAGTCAGAGGGCAGTGTTGGGTGATGGGGGAAGGAGAAGTGCATAACGTAAGGAGAGGAGGAGAATAGAATCGAATAAACAAAAATTGGAAAAGAAAATGTTGGGAAGTTGAAAAGAGATTTCGTAATTTTCATGTGACGTACGGGCATACATATTTGACGTGGGAGATTCTGATTGTGAAGTTTTCTATGGTTTTAGGGATTCTGGAGGGGATTTGAAAGATTCAGAAGGTTCAGCAATTTCAGAAGATTTAGAATCTCTAAAAGAATCCCAAAGAATTGACTAAATTTGAAAAAAACAATAGAAGAGTGCACTTTGAAACGGAAAAATCGTCAAATTCTACGATTTGCGAAGAAAAAACTAACCTAACCAAACTAGACAAAGGCCTGAAATCAATCAAAAAATGACATGAATTGAGGAAATGGAACGTTTGAAACACAGAAAAAATAATTGTTTAATGATAGCAAAGATTTTCGTATTTGGATGATTCAGAAGATTCAAAAAAATGCACTCGCGAGCTGACTGAATTTGAAAAAAAATCAATGAAAGCATGCACTTTGAAACGGGAAAAATCGCTCCTAATCAGTTCTGCGATTTACGATTTACAAAGCAATTGAAAGTGAGTTTTTTGCCGAACATTTTTTGAAAACAGAGAAACACTGCTTTCTTTGTTACCGTTGCGATTAATGTTCCACACTTGAAACTGTGAAACGAGAACGATCGGTAATAAAAAGGGAAAAGGGTCGGTTGGGTCACCAGACAGACGCTGTTCAGCTGCATGTCTTTGGGGTACTTTCAAGGTTGTGAGAATAATTTGGAAATTTAGAAAAAATCTGTTTCAAAGTAGATTGGAAAATATCTCAAATGTTTGGGGTTTTGATAAAAATTTACCTCAACAGCTGTAAGAGATATAAAAAAAAACGACCAACTAACAAAATACGCAAAATTTCAAAAGCTACAAGTTCCTAATTGACGGTTTTTTGATATTTCTTTTCGTTTTTGAGATAAATTTCAAAATTCACAACACTCAACTGTAAATACTGTTTCACAATGTTCATTTAGCTAGAAAAGTTAGCGTCATAGATGATTAGAGCATTTTTAACTTCATTCCAAAAGCCGTCAAACACGCAGTATCAAAAAATATATGGAAAGTTAAGATGAGATTTCGTAATTTTCATGGGACATTTTTAATGGGGGAGATTCTGAAGTTCTTGTGGTTATAGAGGTTCTAGAGGTGATTTGGATGATTCAGAAGATCCCGAAAGTGCACACGCGATTTGACTAATAATAAATTTGGAAAAATCGATGGAAGAATGCACTTTGAAACAGGAAAAACCCAGTACTGCGATTTATGAAGAAATTGAAAAAAATAGTTTTTGTTTAAAATCAGAACGGCAATGTTTTCCTTGTTTCTGTTTCAATGAATGTTCAACTCTTGAAACTGTAAAAAAAGAACGATAGGCTAAAGTTGTTCCTTTCAATTATGATAAAAAATGGAAAAGGGTCGGTTGGGTAGGGTCACCAGGTGTTGTTCAGCTGCATGTATTTGGGGTACTTTCAAGGCTGTGAAAAAGTTTGGATATCTAAAGGAAAACCAAAATGAACAAATTCTGTTTCACAGTCAAATGGAAAACTTCTTAACTAAAGTACTGACAATGAAGTTATGGAAGATTTCTTTTGTTTTCAACACGTATTTTCTCTAAATATAACGGTGAGAAATATCAAAAACAGTCAACTGCAAAAATACGGCAAATTTCAAGGGCTACAACTTCTTAGTTGACAGTGTTTTGATATTTTTTACCGTCTTTGAGATAAACCTAAAATAGACAACCGCCTCCTGTAAATACATCCTGTTTCACAATTTTGATATTACTAGAAAAGTTAACGTTTTAGCGATAGATCGAAGTTTTCCATTATTTCAATTTTCACGCCAAAAACCGTCAAAACCTGCAGAGGATTCCAAATATGAAAATAAGACGAATTGACTGAATTTGAAAAAATCAACGGAAGAATGAATTTTGAAACGGAATGTGTCAATTATTTGAATTTTTCATAAATATTTAGTAATGACTAATGGCATAAGCAACACTAACCGGAATGTTTTAGAAGATTCCCTCTGTTTTAAATATCTCCAAGCATCGTTTTCTATGCAAACAAGCAACAGTTTCACAATTTCCATTTAGCTAGAAAAT
The DNA here is from genome assembly GCA_900536345.3 of Caenorhabditis sp. 39 LS-2015. Classification (NCBI taxonomy): domain Eukaryota; kingdom Metazoa; phylum Nematoda; class Chromadorea; order Rhabditida; family Rhabditidae; genus Caenorhabditis; species Caenorhabditis waitukubuli. The sequence continues at coordinate 23,314 of LR562917.1, forward strand.
GATAGTTTCAGAGATGGATTAAATGCTACTAATCTTGAATTGTACCCTGAAAACCGTGAAAACCCGCAGTACAAATGAAGAAAAGCCTCAAGATGTCTACATACATCCGTATATCGCACAAGACTCAGACGCTCGAGCAAAAACGGGAAATTGAGCCTGACATTGGTTTTTCTTCTTGACATGCGAAAGAAAGATGACCGCTCTCTGTCTCGCTTTCCGGACCCATGTCTTCCATCTTCTTCTTTTCCTTCTGCTCATGTCCAAATTCAATTAGAAATTGACGAAAAGATGCGGGCGAAATTGGTCGAAAAAGTGGGTCAGGGGCTGGGTAGCGGGCTCCGAGCCGAGTCAGCTTTGGATCAATAACAATTGAAGTAATGGGCAGGGAGAATATACATAGAGGAAGAAGAATTAGTGAAACCGCGAAAGGTTTTGGTTCATGGTACTCATGGTACTCATGTACTAACAAAGAGTCGTGTAGTAAAGTGATGTGCTACCCAGACTACATAAATTTGTGCAAACTTTGAAACATGTTCGACGAAAATTTGAAAATTTTTGCAAGAACTGTATGTATTTGGTTTCTGATGGCTCTTTACAATTAAATTTCTAATTGTAAGGATACATAAATTGAGGGCTATTTTTTTATATTACTAGTTTCTTGAGTGAAGATGTTCAAAATTGAGAGTTCTGTGAAACGGAGATGATTTTTTCGGGGCTCTTTGTGAGATTATTCGACGAAAATATAGAACAATCGAAGAGAAATTATAAAACAGAAATTCGAAATTTTTCAGATTTTCTTTAAATTTGATACCTACACAGTTTTGAAGACATGTATTTTGCCCTATATTTTTTCGGGGGTTTTTTAAAATATTCGTCGGTTGAAGGGCCCATCAAAAGATGATTTTAGCTTTAAATATAGGCAAAACTTGAAACAGAATTACGGAAAAAAAAGATTTCAAAGTTTTTCAATATTCAGGTAGAAAAGTGGGAATTTTAGATATACATGGCAATTTTTGAAATTATTTCTATAAAACATGCTAATTAAAAAAATTTAAGCTAAAAGTCCATCAGGAAACCGAAAATTCATCGAAATAGTATGTTCCCTTGTAAGAGAAGACAGTCTTCTAGATTATGGCCTCGTAGATTGTTAAGTATCTCTAGAAGGGTGAGAGATATCAAAAAACGGTCAACTACAAATATACGAAAAATTTCAAGGGCTACAACTTCCTAGTTGACAATTTTTAGATATCTCCTACCGTTTTGGAGATAAACGTCAAAATAGAGCTAGCCTAGTGCCCCGGAAGCCAAAAAAACTGCTCAAAATGTGCTTAATTCGGTAATTCGGTAAACCGATGTAAATAATATTATCCATAAATTGAGAAGTATGTTATGTTCGTGACAAAACCAAAAAAGGAGAGCTTATGAAATAAAACGGAAAATGGACAAACGGAAAAAGGTATCATCGACTAGTCAGCAGGTATCGGGAGGGGGATTAACATATATGAACAAAGTGAGAAGTGAGAAAGGGAGTGATGGCCAGAGCCAGGTGGAAATTGTGGGAAATTGGGGGGAAGAGAGAGAGAGAAGAGATTCAGAGAAAAAGAGAAAAAACGAGAAGGCAGCTGGAAAAACAGAAGAGAGGAGGGAGAAATGTGAAAACGAAGCAAAGCCAGGCAAAGCAACCCAGAATTTGTATTTATTGCTTCTTGCGCCGTGGAGAAGAAGTTTTGTTTTATGATTATTGGATGGAACGGGACGAGGCGAATAGCGATAAAAGGTTTCTGGGTCTCACAGGGTCTTGCGGCGAACCCGCATCAGAACCAGGTAATTAGGCGTATTGTCGTCACCCTTTCTTTCCCTCAACGCACATCTCAATTAGTTTACCTACCCCCCTCGTTTCCACATGCCCATAAACCTTTTCACGCCATGATGTACACATGGCCATGAATAGAATAGCAGGGGGAAAGGTTGAAGGACACGTCGACGCTCCCGAATTACTCAGTACTTGATGATGAGTAGGAAATCGCCCCTCAAGGGGAAGGGGTGTCAACGATAGGGGTATGTATGATCAGAGAAGGAAGGGAGAAGGGATACATACATACTTACACTTGAACTTGTTGAATTGTGGTGTGTATGTTATGTATACCAAGGGCCACATACATACATACATATGACTAACTTATGAGTCACGCCACGGTCTGCAGTTCAGTTTTCTAGATATGTTTATGTAGATTGTTAAATATCTCCGTAACCATAGGAGATATCAAAAAATGGTAAATTACAATAATACGTTGAATTTAAAGGGCTACAACTTTGCAGTTGACAGTTTTGTGATAGCTTTTACCGTTTCAGAGATATGTAAGAAAATACAACATTGAGCGTGCACAGTTAGGCCAGAGCTTCAAGGATTCTAATTAGGGTTCCGAATCGAGCGTGACTCGACTCGAGTCGAGTCGAGTTTTGGCATCGAGCCGCACGACTCGAAAACTCGAAAAAAGCTCAATCAAAATTCGACTCGACTCGGAAAGTCGAGTCGAGCGCTCGAAAGCTCGAGTTGCTCGACTCGAAGATTCGCTCGAACGCTCGAAAGCTCGAGCCGCTCGACTCGCTCGAGTCGCTCGAAGTACTAATTCGAGTCGTTTCGGTAGAGCTTTTCTATGCGAAAATATGCTCGCGTGATCTGACATTGGCCCCATTTCAACACGTTTTTGCCACGTTGCTAGTCTATTTGTCTATTCGCCTGCAGAAAGTTCCAAAATTAGTACGACTCGAAAGCTCGACTCGACTCGAGCCGAGTTGAGTCGAGTCGAGCGACTCGAACTACCGAGCTCTCGAGTCGAGTTTTCGAGTCGAGCCGCTCGAGAAAAACTCGACTCGACTCGAGTTTCCGAGTTGAGCCGCTCGAACTTTCGAGTCACTCGACTCGAAAAATTTATCGAGCGTTCGAGTCAATTTGTCTCGAAACTCGACTCGATGCGGAACCCTAATTCTAATGCTTCTCAATGTTCAGGTAGAAAAGTGAGAGCTATGGAGATACATGACAATTTTTATGACCTTCAATGATCAAATTAACTTCGAAATTAGAAATGTTCAGCTTTAAATTCAACCTGAAACCGGAAAGTCATCGAAATAATATGTTCCCGCTCTTACTTGTTATAGAAGACAGTCTTCTCCTAGATATAATGTAGATTGCTAAGTATCTCTATAACCATAAAAGATATTAAAAAATGGTCAACTACAAAAATACGTGAAATTTTAAGGGCTACAACTTCCTAGTTGACAGTTTTTTGATTACTTTGAAGGTTACTGAGATACAGGACAACATACTTATTACCTAAAGCGTATCAGTACTGTAAGAAGCGTCGAGAAAGCTGACGACGGGAAGCGGTTTTCTGCTGACTTTTAACGGAAAAAAACCTATACTTAAGGCGACTAGGGTGAATAGTGAAAAAATTGAGAAACTGATATGGTCTTTTGGAGTAGAAGCAATCAGTTCAGCAATGAGAAACGGTAGAAATGAAAACTTGTGTTTTTGCAGATTTTGTATTTCCGACTGGATCAGCAAGCATCGGGTAAGCAGTGAAGAACTTGAAGAGCTGATGAAACAGAGAAAAAAATTGAAATCGAGACTAACTGGTGGCTGGATGTAAGTTTCCAACCATCGAAAAATTCAGCTATCGCATACTATCCGAGAACCATAACAAGTGATACCATTTGATTAAAGGATAAGAGTTGAAACAGAGATATGAACAGTTTGTGTGGGAAAGTGTCAAAGGGGAAACTGAAAATAAAGAACCGACCAGATGCACAGAATTAAAGAAAAAAATGTGGAAAATTTGAAACAGCAGACATTTTTTTTGGTTTTCCGGGGGTTTCGACGCTAATATTGAAATGACACCTTGTTTTTTAACACTTATCTCAAAAACAAAAAGAGATATCAAAAAACTGTCAACTAGAAAGTTGTAGCCCTTGGTCAACTACCAAAATACGCAGAATTTTAAGGGCTACAACTTCCTAGTTGACGGTTTTTTGATATCTCTGAAGGTTACTAAAATACAAGAAAAAATACTTGTTACCTAGTGCATATCAGTATTGTAAGAAGCGACGAGAACGCGGACAACGGGAAGCGGTTTTTTGCTGACTTTTAACGGAAAAAAAACCTATACTTAAGGCGACTAGGGTGAATAGTGAAAAAATTGAGATATATGGTGTTTTGGAGTAGAAACAATCAGTTCAGCAATGAGAAACGGAAAAAAGGAAACATTGTGTTCTTGCAGATTTCACGTTTCCGACTGGATCAGCAAGCATCGGGTAAGCAGTGAAGAACTTGAAGAGCTGATGAAACAGAGAAAAAGTTTGAAGCTAATTGTAAGACAAAGTGACTTGATCTAATTGTGAGTTTCCAATGGTTAATTTCAAATCTGATTGCTAGTTATATTCTTTTCTTGATTTATTTATCAAAACTTTCGCTGACAATGAGCAAAGGGTGATAAGGAATTATTGAAACCGAGAAAAGAAATCTCACAGTTTGTTAAGAAAAAAGGTGCTATGTTGCTTTCTATGCAACCTTACAGTTTCAATAACTGTTCAATTAAAAAAATCGAATAATGTTCACTAATTAATAAATCAAACGTCAACTTACTGGTTAAATTTCAGAAAAGAAACTGAAAATTGAGAACCAAAAAAATGATGTAATGCCGACCAGATGCACAGAATTAAAGAAAACATATGTGGAAAATTTGAAACAGCAGGCATATTTTTTTTGGTTTTCCGGGGGTTTTGACGCTAATATTGAAATTAACTTTTGTTTTATTACACTTATCTCAAATACGAAAAGAGATATCAAAAAGTTGTCAACTAGGAAGTTGTAGCCCTTGAAATTCTGCGTATTTTGTTAGTTGAAAATTTTTTGATATCACTTATGGTTATTGAGATATGGCCAAGTGAAAATGGGTACATACGACGTAGAAAATTTTGGCATCGGTATTGGTGCGCAAAAACTGTGTAATCAAGAAATGGTGAAGCAGAAAGTTAAATTTGAAAAAAAAAATTACAGTGATGAATTGTAACTAAAACGATGGAAAGTGTCACGATGAAGACAGAAATGGGAAATCAGAAAACAGAAAATCTGTCAACTCCAGCCTGATGCGGCGCAGCCGCACGTTTAGGTTGGTATAAAAATTGAAAAACAATCAGTCCCAAGTCGATTGAAATAATCAAAAGCATTTTTTACAAGTGCAAGTGTTGAAACACAAACTATCCAAAGCCATGCACAAGTGATTCCCCATCCAACACATGCCTTCAATATGGGCACATACATAGAAACGAGAGAAATCTGTCATGTTCACACTTGAGAAACGGACCACTACTACATACTCTCCACACAACCTTCCTTCTTCTTGCCGCCTCCCTCCTCCTAACACCCACATTTTACACGCTCTCTTGCCCCCCTCATTGAATATATATTCTTTCGCATTTTCATCCAAGGGCGCTACGCTAAAGGATGGAGACATAGGAATAGAAGGAGAAGAGGGAAAGACGAAGAGTTATGGGGGTCCCCATGCTAGGGGGGCAAGGGGCAAGGGGCAAGGGGGAGGGGGACATGACATTTCATTTTGTTGCCTTCCTTTCGCCAAGACATCAAGACATCCGGAAGGGAAGGAGGGAGGGGGAAGGGGGAAAGCCTTTGTTGTTTCGCTTTGGCTTTGAATTTTGGAATTCAGAAGAGATTCTGAAGATATTCTGGAGCGAGAAGGGGGGGATTTCATGCATTTGGAATAACGGCAATGTCCAATATAGTTGAAGTGAAAACAAAGGAAACACAGTGGTTTCATGAGGACTTTGAAACGTTAAGAATGCAGTTACGAGGTGATTAGTGTGATCTGGGTTTCAAAATCACGGGAAATCAAGGGAATAGTAGGAGTTAGGATCTTGAGGATGGATTCTGGAGCAAAAAGGAGAGATTTCATGCATTTTAGAGGACGGAAACCCAACTAGAATTGATGAAAACAGAAAACATCACGGTTTCATCAGGACTTTGAAACGGTAAAGAGGCAGTGATTGTAGGGAATGAAAGGCATCTCGAAACTGTGATAATCTTCTCCTCTTATCACTAACCATCCCCGTTCCCAGCCATCAAAATTCGTCATCCCTCCTCTTCAATCACTAATTGGATAAAAATGACTCACAATCAGCAATATCAAAAGACACCCCCCCCCCCACTCCCAAAGCAAAGGGATTGAGTCACTCAACAGTCTGGTCTATACACTTGACATTTGGCTGCTGTGGAGATGGAAAAGAAGATTGCGCAGTGATAATGATTAAAAGATAAGAGGGGATGGTGATATTGCGAAATGAGAGGAGGCGGAGAGGGCGAAGGAGAAGAGGAGATGAATCAATGACAGTGATAAAATGGCGAAGATGGGGGGAAAAAGTTGAAGGACGAATTGGGAATTGATGGACTGGAGAAGTGGAGAGGACGGAGGAGGAGAACACTTATTCTTCTTCTTCTTACAATTGGAATTAGAATTGGAATTAGCCTTTTGAATGTCAGGATTTCACGTTATGTGCCTTCGATATGGGCTTGATATGCCTCGGAACTTTAACTGGCCTATAATCGGGGTAGTTATGCCTAGAATAAGGCTGGAAAATAGGCCCAAACAGCGGTCCAAATATGCCTCTAATATGCCTTCCATATGCCCTCAATATGCCTCACTTCATCCCATTTTCTGACCTGATTTCTACTTAAGAATATGACTGGGATATGGCTGGAAAATGGGCCCAAACAACGGTGAAAATTTACGTCCAATATGCCCTCAATATGCCTTCCATATGCCTCCAATATGCCCCAACTCCTTTCCACTTTCTGACCCAATTTCTATCAAAAAATATGACTGGAATATGGACGGAATATGGGCCCAAACAGCGGTCAAAATATGGCTCCAATATGCCCCACTCCAGCCAAATTTCTGACCCAATTAACACCCCCCCCTTCTCTCGCTCCTTGACTTCATAAACAATCTTATTCCGAGAAGTACCAACCTTCCATATTTCACCCTTCCCCCTCTCCTCCCTCCTCGAATCCCAATTTCCGCGCCAAATTTCGAAGGTGTCACTCAAGATCGTAATCTGTCTCATTGAGACAGGAAGGCAGCAGTCAGTGGTTGCTAAATGGCCTACTACCACGGGACAGAGAGAGTAGGGAATGAGGAATGAGGCAATTCTAGGTAGGTGGATGGGATTTTCATGCAATTTTCAACCAAGAACATTGAGTTTGGGAAATTGGGAAACCAGGAAATAGTAGCGGTTTCAGGGAATATGGGAAACAGGGAAGTTTGGGTGAAGTTTGATCCATAACGAAATACACTTCCTTAAAAGTAACTGGGAGATTTTGATGCGACCCCTATCAGCGAATTGAGAACCAGGAAACAGTCCCAGTTTCAGGGAACATATGAAACAGGGAAGTTTGATTAAAATTTGATAAGCATCCCCACATTATACATAGATGGAACTAGTAACAGAATTCAGAGTAACAGAATCTTATTCGAAAGTCCGTGACGATCGGTATGTACATAGATAAGATCACTATTTCAAGGAGTTTAAAAACAGTGGAGCATTGTCATTTTCAGTGCATTCGGACCACCAAAAATCATGTGATAGTAAATAGCGAAATATAAATAAAGGAACAGCGGGAATAGGTTGGTAGGTAGGTGATATTTTGATCCTTAAGAACCGAGAGATTAATAGTGATAATAGGTAGAGTTTCAAGAGCTTGGAGGCAAGAACTTTGAATCTCCAGTACCCGAAATATCAAAACTCTCACTGGAAATAAGTTACGGTGGTTTTTTTAGGACAAAGTACTGTGCAGTCCCATTGGGGACCTGCAAAAAATTTCGCTTTCAAAGATTCATTGAAACGGTTTTTTTTTAATCAGAACGATCAACAATGATGTGAAACGGTGTGTCCAGCTACCACGGGAAAGAGAGTAGGGAACAGGCTTGGTCGGAAACGCCTTTTCGGAAATTTCCGAACCGACTTTTTTTTCCGAATTTTTTTTTCGGAATTCGGTTTTTCCGAAAAAATTACCGAAATTATGTTTCGGAAATCGGTATTTCCGAAAAAACTACCGAATTTTTTTCTCGGAAATCGGTTGTTCCGAAAAAAATTTCTGAATAGTTTTTCGGTATTCGGTATTTCCGAAAAATAACTTAAGTCAAAAAATGTTGACCTTTTTTTCCGGAAAATCATAGTTCAAACTCTGAATTTTTCTATAAACAACATTGGAAGGTGCCCAGACATTGCTATTTTGCAAAATTCACGCAGATTTCCGAATTTTGTTCCTCGAAAATATGGTTTAAAAAACCGATTTGAAGTTTCGGTACTCAATTTTTTTCCGGTAAAATTTCCGAATGAAAAAAGTTCCGAAACGAAAAGTCGGTAAAAGTACCGACGGAAATAAGTTCCGAAAAATTATTTCGGTAAAATTTCCGACGGTAATATTTTCCGAAACCAAAAGCCGGTAAAATTTCCGACGGAAAAAATTTCCGAAACTGGTCGGAAATTTCCGACTTTTCGGTATTTCCGGTTCCGGTTCCGACCAAGCCTAGTAGGGAATGAGAAATTTTTAACCGACACGATTGGATTTGAGAAATCTGGAACCAGGAAACAGTCACGGTTTCATGGAATATGGGAAACAGGGAAGAAGATAGGTTGAAGTTTGATGAAGGGCTCTAGAAATTAGAGAAACAGCTTTAGAATTACAGAACCTTACAAGGGAAGTGTTTTTAGCGTTGGTATCAGATATTTTTTATAATTTTTGTGGGTAAAGAACAGCTCTATATGAGTCGATTGGCAAAATCCTAGATCGCGCTTTTTCCATTTTAAGAAGTTATGACGTCTCCAAGTTGACATCCCGATTTTCAATTCTTCAACACTGTCGCGCGAAAAATCGCAAGCGTGACCACGGGCGCGTGACAGCCAAAATATCACTGCCTCCGGATCAGTCTCGAAATGTCTGGTCGAGCGCACAGGTGAAATGCGATGGGCCCATTCAGAAGGCATATATGACTCCACGGTGAAATGCGTGGTACACCCCACGGATAAGGAAAGATGCGCATCTGGCGCCCATATGGTATACCATATCCGTAATGCGCGTGATCGCGCACGCATACTGGGGACCACGCGCATGCGTTTCGGGGACCGGGACTATTCGTATACCTCGTACCACCCCTCTCGTCTTTGTTGATTATTCAGAAAGAAAATAGTATTTAAAATTATCATCTGCTTTATTTAATCAGAATATACACAATTTATCAGTAAATTCTTCTTTTTGTGGCTTGGCAATCTCCGCGTTTGATTCTTCGATCCATTAAAGCCAGAGTCGCGTTTGAAGACGGTCGTCGGCGGACGGTCCATGACTCCAGAAGTTGTCCTTTAGAGCTTCTGCAGCATCCTTCTTGCTGACCTCGACGCTATCTGGAAAACAAAGACTTAACATTTCGCTGGTTCCAAGTT
>LR562918.1:4537-15867 GCA_900536345.3 Caenorhabditis sp. 39 LS-2015
ACCTACCTCCTGCACCACAAAGAACTTCTTATTCTTCTTACTGGGCACCGGGGAGCTCAACGAATCGATCGGAAGGCTTGTGGCGTCCGAAATTGAGTCACGGAAGTCATTGGAACGGGATATGGTCACTTCATCGTCAAGTTGGACGGCTTCTGGACCTCTATTCTGGCTCTTCTGATTCAGAATTTCATTCCGAACTGAGGTCTGATTCTTCTGATTCTCCAACTCCATTTTCGAGTGTTTTCCGCATTCATTTCCTTCATTTCCTTCATTTCCTCCAGTTTCATCGATTATTTGGCTGAATTTTCCAAAGATCAAAAGATCAAAAGAACGAAAGATTAAAAGATCAAAAGATCAAAAGATCAAAAGATCAAAAAATCAACTACTCTTTCCCAACTTACGTCGACCATTGGGTCTCTCGGTGTTCAGGAACCAGGTGATCGCTCATTGGATCGCAGGCCATGCTCTGGAAATTGACAGTGATTGGCTTAGACAAGGCTTAGGTAAGGACTAGGTACGGACTAGGTAAGGCTTACCCCAGGCTTAAATAAAATTTGTGAAAAAGTAAATTTTCTTTGATTTTTTGATTTCTACATATTTGAAATTTCGAAAAATTGAAATTTTTTGAATTTTGAATTTTTTTTTTTTGAATTTTGAATTTTTTTCACTAGCAATCAAATCTAGTTGCTAAACGTCGTACAAACCAACAAAATTTTTTTGAATTTTTTTTTCAAATTTTTCCGTCCGTTTTTGACGATTTTTGGGTACCCCGACGTTTCGCAACTAACCACTGCGGTTCCGCGACATTTCGAAACCCAAGAATTGAGAAACAGTGCTTACGTAGTTTTGAAATTTGCCTATGATGGTTTTGGGACACCCCGACGTTTCGCAACCTCTCCAAATAGCGGTTCCTTACCTGTTCATATCTATCGACCTGCGTGGCCATGCCCGTTCCGTTCCACTCCGTCTGAATCTCCTTGCTCTCCTTCAGAAGCCGTTCGAACTTCTCGACAGTATGCTCCAACTTGTCATTCTGCTGTCCGGACATCAGTGCCGGCGCCAACAGTTTAATCCACGGCGACTCGTTCTCCATCACTTTGTTCAGCACGTCTCCTTGATGCAGCAGCTCCCCTTTTGAGATTGCTTCTTGGTATTCCGCCTGGAATTTTCTTGGATTTGATTTTTTTAAAGTTTTAGAATAATTTTAATTTTAATTTTAAAGTAAAATTTTGATTTACTAAATTAAATTTTTTTTCTCTTAAAATTTAAATTGACCATAAAAAATTCAAAATTTTCAGAAAAAAAATTTCAAAAATTGTTTTTTCCAATTTTTCAAATTTGTTTTAAATAAAAAAATAATAACAAAATTTAGGTCTTCAGTAATTCTGAATTTTTTTTAGAAATAAACTAATAAAAAAAATACCTGGGGCCAATTTTAACATTTTTATCTTTTTTCAAAAATTCCCCATACTCACCGCAATTTTCTTGATCATATAACTCAACCACTCTTCCATCTTAATCTGTACCACTGATATAAACATGGACACTATTGATAAGCCAACGATGACCAAAACGAACATGATGATGAACATGTGAGGCTTGTCGGGTACTATGTCGCCTGAAAGCAGATTTTTGAAATTTAGATTAATATTCAAATTTGAATAGACACTATAAATATGAATATTCAATTTTTGGAAGAAGTTCAAAATTAAAAAAATTCAAATTTGTTAAAATTTTTTTGAAAAATTCAAAAAATGTCAAAAATTGAAAGAAAAAATATTTCATCAATTTTTTGTTTTAAATTATTTTCAATATTTTGCAATTCATAAAAAATTCCAACTTAAAAAAAAATTCAAAATTCAAACAAAAAAAAATGACATTTTTTTGTTTTCGAGTATTTTAATTTTTTAAATTAATAACTGAACTTCAAAATTCGAAAAAAAACTGTTGAAAGTTAAAAAAAATTCAAATTTTCAAAAAAATTAAGAAATGTTAAATTTTTTTTTTTTTTTAAATATTTTCTTCGAATAATTTTTTATGAAAAAAGATTGCAAACTTGAAAATTGTTCTTATTTTTTTTTTGCATTTTTCAATTAAAAAAAATTCAATTTTAAGTGAAAAAAAAAGCTTCAAAACCAGCAAAATTTTATTTTTTTGTCCGTTTTTCAAAATTTCAATTTCCCCTTCTTACCCAATCCAATAGTAGACAGTGAGATGCAGAAGAAGTACAACGAGGTGAAGAACGTCCATCGGGTCTCCCAGAGCAAGAAAAGACACGAGCATCCGCAGACATACACGACGCAGATGAGAAGAGCCAGCCAGATGGGAATCGTTCGGGATTCCAACTCGGTGTGGGTATCTTCGTTTTGGCTGCCGTTACCCGACTCGATTTGCTGTTGGATTGACCTGGAAATAATTGAAATGTGCTAGATTGACACACCGACATTCCGAAACCCCGGAGTTTCGCAACCCCGACATTTCGCAACCCCGGAGTTTCGCAACCCCGACATTTCGAAACCCCCACATTTCGAAACCCCGACATTTCGCAACCCCCACATTTCGCAACCCCCACATTTCGCAACCCCCACATTTCGCAACCCCCTTACATTTTCTTTCCCCTCAGTCGATTCGTCGCCAACTTTGTCTTCGTCTTGATTCTCATCCGATGCTGTTGCCACGAATCCGACAGAAATCTCGTCAGCCACTTTCCGCATTTTGATAATATTGCAAGTACCAGTGGGATGCCTAAAAATCGATAATTTTTCAATATGGTACAGCGCATTAGCCTTCTTACCAACAAGTGCATAAATGACTGAAGCGGCTCGTCCGAGGGCCGTCCGGGGGGCGATGTTACCGTATCCGATGGTCGTGAAAAGGGTTCCGACGTAGAAAAGAGCACCCCAGTAGTCCCAATCGAGACATTCCGGAAGACGGACTCGATGAAGTTCTTTCTCGTATTCAATGAACACGCTTCTGTAGGATATCGAGTGGTTATTGATTAATTGATCAATTTAAAAGGCATATATCGATTATCGAATGGTTTTTGATGTATTGATTGATTAATTTTTTCAATTCAATATAGATTGATTATCGATTTATTGATCGATTTTTCAATGCATTTTTTGACTCGTAAACTGATTATCGATTAATTTTAGAATTGTAGATTGAGATTGATTATCGATTTATTGACTTTATAATCGATTTTTGATCTATTTTCAAGTTATTGATTGATTTTTTCAACAACAAAAAACTCACTCAAAGTCCATATTCCTTTTCGCCATCATCATTGCAGAAATTTTTTGAAACGTGTCATTTCGTAAAATTCGAAGATCGATACGCTCTTTTCTGAATAAAGTGGATATTGATTTTTCGAAATTATCGATTTTTCAAAGATATAAATTTTTCGATTTCTAAGAGTTATCGATTTTTATTAAAATTATCGACTTTTTGCTTAAATTATCGATTTTTCAAAATCATTGTTTTTTTTTCAGAATTATCGATTTTTTCACTTTTTATTTCATCAATTTTTATTAAAAATTTATGAATTTCTAAAAACAAAGTTTTTTAGCTATTGATTGACAAAATATTGATTTTTGCAATTATCGATTTTTTTGAATATTGTTTTTTCAAAATTATTGATTTTTCAATTCTAATCAATTTTTCAAAATTATCGAATTATTTAAAATATTGATTTTTAATCAAAATTATTGATTTTTCAACATTATCGATTTTTTCCAAGTTATCAATCTCCCTCAAAACCACCTACTTTTTGACCTCCTGTTCATAGTCATATTCGAAATAATAAAACATCCAAGCCCCCAAAAGTGAATATAAAATCAATAGGACACTGGCCGAGATTCTGTGTAGTTTGTAGTAGTCGTAGTAGTACTTGCACTGGAAAAATGATATTTAAAAAAAAATTAAAAACTTTGCTTTGCGTTCCAGATGCTGTAAATGTTAAGATTTAAACGCGTCTAACCTCAATTTATTTTTTTTTCAAAAAAAAAAGAAAGTCGTGGTGGGACCCGTGCCGCGTTTGAATCTCAACTCTTGCAATTTCAGGAACTCATAATAATACCAATTTTGCTTAAAATGAACATACCTTTCCCAAAAACGACTTTGGCTTGGTGGCCGGCTGGCCGTCGCATTTGGAAATGGAGAATGTGTCGTCCATTTCCATGGAATTGGCTCGCGAAATATTGGCAAACATTCTGATTACTCGAGCCTGAAATTTCGATTTTTTATTCATTTTTTATTTAATTTGCCTGTCTGACTCAACAGTGTTTTTTCAAGTAGGAAAAGTAGGAAAAAAATAAACTTGAAAATAGAAATCACGAACCCTCAGTGAACTCTTCGGATCGCGTCTCAAATCGTCCTCACAACAATCGTCACAATCGTCTATCGTCGTCGCTCCGTCATCCCGAGATTGACAGCTGAACTGCGAGAAACGGACCTTCGAGCCAAGGGAAGTGTTCGAGAGCAGGGATTCTCGAGAGTACGGACGGGATGCGCTGGAAAATGGGGAAAATTGGAAAAAGTCGATATCTGGAAAAATGGTGCACACGAAAAATTTGATTTTTTTCTTAAAATTGAAATAAGAAATTTTCTAGATGGTCTTAAATTGGTTTTTTAAAATTAAATGTGTTATTTACTATTTATTTCCAACTTTTTGACAAAATAAATACCGTTTTTATCGATTTTTCAGTCGGAGACGTGCCGTCTATTTCTCTGCGCTCTCTCAACGCGCACTCTCTTCAGGGTTGATCAATAACGGTAAAAGATATCAAAAAATGATCAAGTTTTTGTTTTTTGTTCGCATTTTTTTATACAATTTGAAATTCAATTTTTGAGCAACAGTATAATTTTTTTTTTTACAAATTTGAAAAAGTTAAATTTAAAAAAAATTTTGCCTAAAATTAAAAAAAAACCTAAATTTCTGAAAATTTTAAGTTTTGAAAATTTCAAAAAATTTGTACGGAAATTAAATAAAGCTAAATTAAATTATCTATTTAAGTATGAAAAACGTATTTAAAATATTTGAAAAATCAAAAAAATCGAAAAAAATTCTTTCAAAAAAAAATTTCTTTTTTTTAGTTTTTAAAATTTTTTTTTTAATTTGTTCTTCTAATTCTATCTAATAAAACTAACAATTTAATTTTTGAACCACTATCCAACAAAAAAGAACGGGGGTGTGTCTGCTTTGAGTGGGTGGTGGGTGGCTCTTAGCGCTTCTAGTGATACAGAGGTGATGAAAAAGTGGTGGAAGATGAGAAAATGAGAGAGAAAATCAGAAGAAAGAGAAGATACATCCAAGTACACGGGTCAATGTGTCATTGGATGGGAACGAAAAATAGAAAAATCCAAAGAAAAAATGGGAAGATGATATGAGATGAAAGAGCAAAAATTGGTATAGATCAGTAGGTGATAGCAGCGGTTTTTCAGCTGATTGAAGGGGGATTGGCGGGTGGGAAAGGATTGGAGAAGAAAGAAGAAGCAGCCAATTGTCGGGGCTATTTACACCTTTTAGTAGCGATCAAAAACCTCCCCATTACTACTATTTTACTAGAATTCCAGAGGAGCCATGTGATGGACACTTGGTACTTGAAATGAACACGTATTTTTAGATTGTGATGCTCCGACGTTTCGCAACCACCGAAATTTCGAAATCATTTTCAATCTCACCACGTTTTCTTAGTACAAAAAGTACAGAATTGTTCGCCTTTTCCAAGAAATCAATCAAAAATTTGAGATTTTGAAATTCAATGCCTCCTATATGTATCAGACAGTTGCGAAACGTCGGGGTGCTTTCGAGTTTTTAAAAATTTCGGAAAAGTGTCACATTTAGCAGACAAAAAAATTCGAAAATTTTCAAAAACTGAAATCGGATACTTCCAGGTGATAAGTGATAAGAGAACTCTTCTCAAATGACAGAGAGTCGACTGTTCTGTTCAGTTCAAGTGATCAAGTGGATCTGTGATGATTGGGAAGAAATAGAGAAAAAAAATTGAAAAATCAAGTTGCGAAACGTCGGGGTACCATAAAAACGTGGAAAGGTATCAAAATATGAGACCTGCACCATAAACTGATCGTCAAAATACTATGTATGCGGAAAAGTGAGCCTAAGCTAAATTGTAAGGTCAGAAAAAGCTATCCACGTATATACCTAGTCTATCCAGTTGCGAAACGTCGGGATACTATAAAAACATCTACTAGCTATAAAACCACCAATTACCTACGCGAATCCAATGACAAATTGCCTCACAATTAGTGAAAGAAAAAATGCTGCCTAGGTATCAAAAAAAAAAGAGAAAAGTCGGACCACTGGGATGTAAGAGAGACAAAGGGAAACAATGAAATGGAAGGGAAACAGCCGATTGATACTTCTCCAGAGTCTGGCAAGGGTCTGGCTAGATCATCCCAGTCAGATCCGCCAAGCCCTTGTTATTTTAGTTAAGTGAGAAAAGGAGAGAGAGAGATAGAGTCAGCTGTCTTTTCACTTTTTTCACTGACGGCCCTCTTTTCATCTTTTCCCTCCTGGTTTTCAGTCTGAATGGACTGGAAAGTTGAGCTTTTCAAGCGAAGATGATGATTCTCTCTTTCTACCCAACCCAACGGAGTGCACTTTTACGATCGGTTTATCGATTTTTTGAGAGCACTTTGGAGTTTATGTTGAGGTATTTGGGAGGACAGGGTCCCTCTTGGATGTTGAGATTGAAAAATTTTTAACAAAAAAAATCCCTAAAGTAATAAAGTAACAAAGTAATAAATAAAAAAAATTAATTTTTTAAATTTGAATTGCAAGTTGTATCAATTTGAAATGAGCATGAGCATATTTTAAAATCAAACAATTTAATTCTCCAATCATTCAAAAAGAATAAAAACTAACCGAAAATTGTCATATTTGCTTCCAAGAGCATCATCCGTATACCCATCGGCGAGCACTGTGGTAGTTGGAGACGCATGTCGGAGGGATTGGGGAAGGAACATTGACATTTGGAAGGACTGGATCAGTTATCCATCAGAAATAGTAGAGATCTAAGAAATAATCATGAAGAATTGGGAAAATTGAGAAAATAAAAAAATCGATTCGGTAACAACTAGGAGCGGGAATTTTATGAAAAAATTCAGATAAAAGTTAAAATGAAAAAATTGAAAAAGTCTGAAATATAAACAGAACTTGATTGTGAAAGAGGAAAAAATTGAAACTGTTGAGAAAATTTTAGTTTTTTTAAATTTGAAAAATGGAATCAAATTGCCGAATTTTTGACATTTTCTAACTATTTTAATCTTTTTTTTTTTTTAGTTTTCTAAAGTTGCGAAACGTCGTTGTGTTGTAAAAAAGACACAAAAGAGCAAAAAGAATTAAACATGGTCGAAAAAAATGAGAGAAAAAATTCCAGAATCTGCTGAAAATTGTTTTTCAGTTAAAAAAAAAATATTTGAAATTTAAAAAATTCGAGAAAATTAAAGTTAGCAAAATTTTGAAAATTGAAAATGAAAAATGAAAAATTAGAGAATTAGAAATATTTTTTAAAATTTGGAAAATTTTGGAAACGTGAAAAATTCGAAAATTCGAAAAATTAGCAAAGTTGGGAAAAAATCGAAAACATTGAAATTTTTTTTTAAACTTTGAAAATTAAAAAATCAGCAAAATAGGCAAAAATTAGAAATTTTTGAATATTTGAAAATCGGAAAATTGGAAAATAATATCAACAAAAATTGAAATTCTCAAAATTTCCAAAATTCAGTAGAAAAATCCCAAAAGAGACTTTCCCGTTCCACACTTCAATTCATTCAATACTGCATAATAATGAGCATAGCCAAGTGGTCCGAGACCCCGTCCCCGTTCCAAAGACACGGATTACCTGGGTGTAATGTTAAGCCTTATCCCCCGGGGAAGAAGAGGAAGAAGGGGGACAACTCAACTGCATATGACACACTAATTCGCGCGCGCGCGAAACTTGACGACAGTTGGTGTTGTGTTCGAAGGATGGATTCGGGGTGTAATTTTAATCGGTTTTACCTCGTTCCGTTTCGTTCATTGGAGGGTGAATGAACAACACCACTGATCTCATCTTATCACCATGCTTATCAGTGTCAGAGTAATGAGGGAAAGGGGAAATGATAATGTGGGTCTAAAAACATGGCATTGTTGGATTTGGGAGTTTTCAGCGATAAAATTGGCATGACCCCTTCAAAACCGTACCTATCTCAGTAGTGATAAGAGATATCGAAACGTGATCAACTGCAAAGTTGTAGCCCTTAAAATTTTACGTATTTTTGTTGTTGACAACTTTTTGATATCTCTAACCGTTTCCAAGATACGCAGCTTGTAGTTCAGTGCTAATTTACGAGCAATGTGTTGGTAGATGCACCATGTTAAGCTCCTACTAGTATATCTCAGGAACGATAAAAGATATCTAAACATAATCAACTACAAAGTTGTAGCCCTTGCAATTTTGCATATTTTTGTAGTTGACAGCTTTTTGATATCTCTTACCGTTTTAGAGATATAGGACAATATTCATAGAGCATGGTGCATAACGCGCAGGAAAATGGAAAAAATTCAAAAAATTTGACTGATTGTGAAAATTTTCTGTTTTTAATGAAAATAAGAGTTTTTTTTCTCAAATTTGAACATTAAAATTTGAAAAAAAAATGGAATCAAAATGTTAATTTACAACCCGATGCTCTCCACGACCCTATCAACTCTGCTCCTCAATTCCTTCTCGAATTTCCTTAAACTCGTATCATCAATGACATCATATTCCAATTTGTGACACTCGTTCCTGGATTCCCATGGACATTCGGATTTATAGTGCAATTTCAACGCGTCGGTTGCTGGGAAATATTGCGATTTGGCGACTGAAGGGGAGAGTTTGTGGAGGGCGAAGTGGTTGAAGACGGTGGCCACTGTGGACGTGCTGGAAGAGAAAATGTTGGATAAATAGATAGATAAATACCACTCCGACGTTTCGCAACCAGCCAGCTGACCCCGGAGAGTCCCCTGAGGTTCTGGACCACCAATATTGATTTTGAGAGGTCCCGATGGTCTTTTTGACAGCTATCTTGATACATATCTACACATCTGTCCTACTCTAGATGAGAGATTTTCAAAATCTGAATCTGAATCTGACAACCAGCTGTCACCTGTCAACAATTAGCCAATCATCACCCCCCTAACATGGTACCGTATGGGTCGATTCCACAGATTTTTTATATTTGAGGTAATGGACCAAAAAACCCAACAAAATATCGATTTCCCCCTTACCAACCTGCTAAAACTCTTCCCATACTCCCCATTCGGACTCGTCTTCTTCGAGCGTTTCTGATTGGAGATCATGTATTGATAGGCGGGTACCATACTGAAATTCGACCGGAATTTGAACACGTTTCGACTGGAAATTGAGCTGATCCGACGGCCAGATGGGGAATTGAAGTTGGACTCGAAGTTATGGAGCAAATCGGCTGGAAATTTGGATTTTTTGGATTTTTTTAGAAATAATTTAATTTTTCGGAATTTTCGTGCTTAAGCTTATGCATTTTTACATTTATCTCAAGAACCGTGAAATATATCAAAAAATTGTCAACTACAAAGTTGTAGCTCTTAACATGGTGCATGTTTTTGTAGTTGACAACTTTTTGATATCTCCTACCATTCCTGAGATATATGTAAAAATATACAGTACCATGTGACCTTAAACGGTAATTTCTCAAAATTTGCGGGTTTTTTCAATATTTGACTTTTAAAAACTTCCAAAACTAACAATAATTATCAAATGCAACCGGCACTATCACTTCATCAATATCAATGATAAGAACGTATCGATGAGTGTGAATATGGCTGTAGAAGCAGTCATTGTAGGGTATCAACTCGTGCCGTCGTTTCTGTGGTCGGTCGCTTTTCAGAAATTCACTTCTAAGCGATGGATCAGTTGGATTCCCACTTGGCAGGGATAATGGGATCTGGAATCAAAAATTTGAACAAAAAGTTGGAAAATTTTGATTTTTTGACATAGATACAGCGATCACCAAGGTATGGCTCTTGTATTTTGACATTTATCTTGGAAACTGTAAAAGATACCAAAAAATGGTCAACTACAAAAATACGCAACAAATTAAGGGCTACAACTTTGTAGTTGATTACTTTTTAATAACTCTTACTGTTCCTGAGATATACGTCAAAATACTAAGTACTCGATGCACCATGTTTTAAAAAAATTATTTTAAATTATTTTAAATTTTTAAAAATTTCAAAATCTTACCACTGTTAATTTCCTATGTTTTTGATACCAATTTATGATTTTTTGAGTTTCCTGAGTAAGATAAAAAGTGTAAATAGAGACCTTATCGGCACCGAATAGGTACTGCATTTCAAGCCATTCCAGTAGGCGGCCGGATATGTCGTTCTAAAAAAATAATTTTATTAAATTATGATTAAAACAAAATTATTAATAATATGTTTAATATATCCAAAATTTCTAAAAAAAAATTTGAAAATTAATGGAAAAAAATAAATTTTTTTGAATTTTTTTTTTTTGCATTTTATTTTTATTTATATATCTCCATAACCGTAAAAGATATCAAAAAGCTGTCAACTACAAAATTGTAGCCCTTGAAATTCTGCGTATTTTTGTAGTTGACTACTTTTTGATATCTTTTACCGTTGTTGAGATATATTAATAGGAGTTTGACATGGTGCATCTACCAAGGCAGCGCGCGTAAATACACATTAAACTGCAAGCTGCGTATCTAGGAAACGGTAAAAGATATCAAAAAGTGATCAACTACAAAAATACACAAAATTTTAAGGGCTACATTTTGGAAGTTGATAGTTTTTAGATATCTGTCATGGTTAGTAAGATATAGACCAAAATACTAAAAATTAAGGCAAAAAACGTGAAAATTATTGAAAAATTGGAAAAATTTAACATTATGATCATTATTTTCAGTTAACAAACCTGATAATCCAATCCTTTGACACAAACCACCACATCCTTCTTTTTTTCTATTTTTTCCTCTCCTCCTCCCTCATTCTTCATAACAACGTCCATGCCGACTTCCACACTATGACACGGGTTCCTTGTCAGCGAAACCACCCATTTCCTGTCCATTTCAGAGGCATAATCAAGCCGTTTAGGTATCGGACAAGTGATAAGACTCGGCACTTGATAAGTGTCTCTCGGGTCCCAACCAGTCTGCCATATTTCCCGAATGTATCCTTTCACTGTCGCGTAGGTGGAGGGGGATTTGAAGATGTTGCAGTGAAATGGAGTGGGGGAGCTTTCGATGGAATGGTTGGAGACTACTAGGAGCTGGAAATGGAAAAA
>LR562920.1:3381-19692 GCA_900536345.3 Caenorhabditis sp. 39 LS-2015
TAGTATGGGTGAGAGGGGGGGGGGGGAAAGGTCTCAATCGGATTTCGGTCGGAACGACAACCACTTTCTCCCCCCTCCAAGGCGCCGTTTCTCGCCCCATTGTCAGATGTACATAGATGTCAACAACGTTTTACTAATCGTATCAATTAGTTTCTCCCTAGTTTAAGACCTGTCTTTTTTCATCTTCTAGACACGACAAGATAAGGATCATACTGTCAAGGCGGGCTAATTTTTTTTTTCGATTTGAACGGGTCTGTCTTAAGTTCAAATCAAAATTTTGAAGATATTGAACTTACAAAGCGTTATTAGCAGATTGGGTAGAGTGAACAGGGCGAGGAATGTTAAGTTGAGTAGTTTGAGGTTTGATGGTTAGACTGGAAAGATATGGATGCTTAGAAGAATAGGATTTCAGAAAATTCAACTGCAACGTTTCGCAACCACCAAATTTTACAAGAAGAACCTTACCGTTGAATAGTTGCTGGCGCACTTTTGTCTCTTCCCCTTGGACTTGTGGAGTTCAATTGAGCCTTCCACTGTTCCAATCGAGTAGAAGGGGTGTGATTCAGTTTCACCTTTTCTGAATCCATTTTCTATATATATTTTTTTAATTAAAACGATTTACCTGGAGATGAAGAAAAGTGTCTTGCCTCTTTGATTCCTTCTTTTATCGTGTCCCGCAATGGCGCAAAAATCTCCTCGATCATTGCTTCGGTGGAGAATCCGCTGCTCGATGCAACTAATTGTAACCCAGTTGGTTGTTCACTAGATGGGCCAGGTTGGAGGGTGATGTGTTTTGTGGTTTGGGTCTGGGTCTGAGTCTGAGAAGAGACTTTGCTCTTGGCTGCTGTGGAGGCTACTGGGCCTGGAGCTGAAGCTGAAGCTGAAGCGACGTAATTCCACTGTGATGATTTCTTGCTCATCTGAACATTGAAAATGTAAATTCAAATTCCGAGAAACATGAGGGGTGTCTGAGCTGGCGGGGCTTTGGTCGTTTGAGGTTCAGCAATAAAGGATCATAAATTTTATGACTCAATTTGGGTCAACAACACATGTTTATAGGACGACGACGGCTGGCTGGCCTGGGTGGCCGAGGGATTAGAAATTGAACAGATGGGAAAGGGGATGATTTCTATAGTTTTCTAAATTTCTAAAGTTCTAAACAAAAACAAAAACTTACCAATCCAGTTTTTTTTTTGCTATCATCATCATAACCTGGGACCTGCACTGTTTTCTGAATCTTCTCACATGTGTAAGCTCTGGGTTGCGGAAGGACTATGCTTTTGTGCGTCTTTTCTCGGCATCTGGAATTGGATAAAAAATTTCGAACATTATTGAAAGCCTACATCGATTTCCTCTCAATCTTAGTCTCCGCTAGACATTCTGTAGCATTCTTGGCACGTTTCATAAATAGTTTCTGAGTCGTCGCTTTGGATTGGTCGTTGTTGGTATTGTTGGTACATGGTACTTGTGGTATGGGTTTTGGAGTTCTAATATCACTTGGTTTTAACATTGGTTTCGTACTACTATTCGTTTGCTTTTCGTTGTCATTCTTGTTGCTGAAATGAAATAAGACGAAGGATGAAGATGATGAGGTATGACGGGAAGAGCGAGTTGACAATAACACAACTGACCGAGATTTGTCCGACTTTTCTGATTGACTGACAGCTTGCTGTGGAGTGCTTCGTTCTCGACTTCGCGATCTGGAATTTTCCAAAAATTTTATTTGAGAATGAAGAGTTTTTATTGATTTTTTGATTTTTTGATTCTTTTTCAGGTCCAGGTGTGGGTGGCTAAATAAACATGATCCGGTTAATGGGGGGAGTAGTGTAAAAGTGGATGTTGGACCAGTGGGTTACAACGTAACTTTTCCCAGTGGTCAGTATCTGGGTGTAATATTATGTCACGATTTTTTCTAAGATCAAGGAATCAATATTATAACTTTTCCATTCAGAAGTGAAATGTGTGAACTTTCAGACTATTGAAGTCATAGTTAGTGAGCATTTTTGATTTGCAACCACGACGTTTCGCAACTATGTTTTTTCTAGAAAGGTTTTTTTATTTTTCCCTTAAATATATCGAACAAAGCGTGAAATCCTTTCTTCTCTACTCGGGTAAAAGTTGCGGAACGTCGCGGTTTTCTAAAAGCTTAAAAACCTCAAGAAACTCCAAAACCTCACCTGGCTCTAAAAATGGAGAGCGGATTGCGGAGCGTCTGCATAGTTAACCAGGCGCCACGGCAAACAACGACGCAATACGTAGCTACTCCACAGTCCAAAACTCCTCCTTCCTTCCAGTTGGGAGCTCCCTCCCTGCGACGTCAAGCCTCAAGACAGCTGTCTTTTCCATCCAACCGGGCCCCGCTGGCGCGGACGATTTTCCCTTTGCATCCTGCGGCTAATCGACGCGAAGACACAACCTCTACCTTCATTTCCTTTCTCTTTTGATCTCATTATCCTTCTCTTTGGTCTCTGCCTCGACGATAACCGACACGTGTTTTTTCTTGCGGCCATGCAGGCTTTTCCTCTTCCTCTTCCTCTTCTTCTTCTTTTTTCCATCTTATTCTTCCCAGCGCCGTTTCGTTACAAAATTTATGTGATGAGTGAGGAAACAAAGCGGTCTGTGACGGCAGGAGTGTGATTCGAAATAAATGACTCAATGGGAAGAAAGGAGAAGGAGAAGAGGAATCTAATGAGGAACACAAACGAAAACGCTCTCTTGTTTTGCCAAGGTCGCCAGATCCGCCAGAAATACATCTTTCTTAATGCTTTTTTCTCTTCAAATCACCTCTCGTTTATTGTTTAGTTCTCATTCTCATTCTCATTTTCGTTTCTCATAAACCCTAAGCCTCCACTATACTAGATAATAATAGCGAGGAACTTCAAAAATCAAGTGAGAATGTTGCGGAACACGGTTAGGGAGGGAAACTTGATACATTGCACTTATTCTCAGCTGTATGAAACTTGAGTTGAAGATCAACTATACATATGATGTGAAAAGTTCATTGACAAAAAATATAACTCGGAGATCAGTTGAAATACGCAATACAAAAAAAAAATAAAAAATGAAAAACTCTACCCCAAAAAATCCCAAAGTGTCACTTTCTTACAATAACACATTTTCTCAAACCTTGTGTCCCTCAAGCACATACCCGTTTCTCCATACCTATCCAATCTCATAATCTGCCCGAATTTCAGCTCATTCGTCACTATATTATGTGAAAGAAACGTGTCGAAATGGGCAGGTTTCAAATCGCTAGTTCTAACGGATAACTGATAGTTATGGACGATTTGGTGGGGTTTTGTTCGACCAAAATGGACCAGATTAGTGACGTTGTGGAATTCATGGGTCTCGCACGTCCAGGATTTTCCAGATGAAGAGAGGATTTGATTGATGTGTTGTATGAGTTGAGTTCCAAAGAAAATCTCCAGTTTGGAACTGAAACATTTTATATTTTTATTTTGAGACTCTGTAACTTTTCGCAACGCATCTTAGGAAAAGATCTTGCAAAGTAACTCACTTTCTCACCGGAATCTTTTCAACTTGACAAATACAGTACTCCGGCTGGATCGGCAGATACCCACATGTCCTAGGAAGCTCCAATGGTCTTCTAAAGTAGGAATGACCCCGTTCATTTGGTATTGCAATGGTTTGAGTATCAGTGAACTTGGATTGAGGTTGGAACTAAATTGAAAAACAAAATGTGAAAAAAATATATATTCAAAAAAATTATATACCAACCTTAAGGATATCCATGATTGTAGCCCTTGTATCAAACATGGTTTGCAATTTCTTTGCATTTTCCTTCATCATTTTTAAGATTGGACTTTTCCGATATTTCTTGGGTACTGAGATTGATAAAAATGGGTTGTTCCGTTCAAATTCAAAGATTTCAGTATTCATGAATTCCGGGTGATCAATAATGTTCCGAGAGCCATGATCACCAATGACTATGACAAATGAGTCATCCATCTGAACCAAAGTTTCCTATTTTTTCTGAGAAGAAAAGTTACTCACGAGTTTCTGATTCCTTTTCATCAAGTTCATAAAAAACTCATCATATGGTGCATAGCCGTTGAAAAAATCATGACCATGATCGATATCCCACATGAAGGAGAACTTCGGGCGATCTGGATAAGCATCCACAAACTGTTGAAAGTACTCCATCGCCGCGTTATGCATTCTTCTACAAAATGACTTTAGGTGTTGCCTGGTGATAAGTTCTGCATATTGGAAATATGCAAGTTGAAATGGATGCATATGATGGTCAGATGGTGGGTATCGATATCCTTTGCATCCACCCCAGTTGATGACGTTAGTGAACCAATCGTCTTCATCCATGGTCTGAAGGCAGAATTTCTGATTATACTTTTTTTCAAATCCCACCACATATCCATGCTCTTTAAACTCCTTGAAAATATTCAACTTGTCATCCACATAATACGGACAATTTTCTTCATCGTTCCAGTCGGGCACTATATTCTTACCACCATAAAGATCTCCTCTTATTTCTTCGAATAATTGACCTAAAGGTCATCATTTTTAGTTGGAATTGACAAATAGTTACCGAAAAACAATGGAATACCATTTGGTCTGCTATTCTCTCCCACTTTATTGACATATGGAAATTCCACGGATTCGAGGGAGTGTTTCAGGTAGGATAGGGTTTTGGGAAGTGATCTGAACAAATTGGTAAGGTTGCGAAACGTTATAGTGATTAGTCTCTACCTTTTTGCCATTCCATGACTCAAACTATCCAGCATAAAGATAAAAACATTTGGTTTTTCCTGATAATGAGCCTGATCCTTTTTCTGATTGTCATTTCCATGTTGCTCTCTTGGTTTCGGTACAATTTGAGTGTGAATGTAGCCATAAACTTGTTCTCCGTTTTCCCAGCAAACCGCTTCAAGGAATTCACAATCCACTGGTCCAGGACCCATCCAATAACCTTGGCTGATAGACAGATCGCCGTTTTCTTCAAAACATCTGAAAATTTTTTAATTTTTCAGAACTAAAATTTTGAATGATTCATTACCTCGCGGAGCATTCTCTCCCCTCTTTTTCTTCTGTAATTCTCCATACTCCATTGACAAGTTCTGTTAGTGGTTTTGTGGTATTATCACATTCTGGATCTGGGTCAAAAGTCAAATCAATAAACTCCTTGATACTTGGATCAGAGTAGTCATAATCCGGTAGGATGCATTCATTCATGTAGTCATTTTTCCTATCCATATTTCGAAATACTGTTTTTCTAGTTTTTGTAGCATTGATTACTCGGAGCACTTGGGAAATGTCAAAGGTGATTGTAGGTAATGTATTCACCGCCGCATCTAAAAAAATTATTTCAAGCTGTTAGTTCAGTTCAAATTGAAATTCTAACTCACCGTTCCCAGATGGCCTTTGATAAAAGAAAAATACAAGAAAAACATTGAAAATAGTCGCATAAATCAGAAACTTGTAGGAAAAATTGAAGAACCTAAACCTGGACATGTAGTGGAGGGAGGAAGTATAGTTTGCATTGCGAGTTCAGGAGACCGAAGACATTGTATGACTTGATAAGGAATGGGAAACGTACTGATATCATCTTGTGCTGTAGTTTTGCCGGTCAGGTATTTATATTGGAATAGATTTCATAATATTAAGTAAAAAATTAAATGTTCTTCACTAAGAGATAGTATAGTTAATTCCGACTTCTGGAACGTTTTTTGAGAACATTTCCTTGACCTCATCTATGAGATTACTAAAAATCAATTATTACCAGCTGTGAATGACACTAATTTCAGGCCACATGTCAGATCTTCCAATTAACACCTGTCAGCATTCTGACACATCAAACATGTCAGATCTACACCTGGCAGACCAGGAACACAAGACAATGCTCTAGAAAAGATCTGGAGGTTCCGCTCTTCTTCCTAAGCGATTGCATCTGCGTTTGCAGACGAAAGGTGGATCGATATTGGTATCTACACCTGACAAGAATGACCTTTGCTCAATTACTGCCAGCTGTGAATGACACTAATTTCAGGCCACATGTCATACCTTCCAATTATCACCTGTCAACCTGACACATCAAACATGCCAGATCTACACCTAACACACAGGAAAAAAAAGACAGGATCTGCGTTTTCAGACAAAAGGTGGATCGATATCTACATCTACACCTGACAGGAATGACCTTTGCTTCACCAATTTCTCTCCGCCCACAGCACTTACGGTAGATGTATGATTGCTCGTCGTCAACGTGCTGCCTTTCATGAGATATACTTTTGGAACGCGATGACTTCATTCCAAACGATTTTGCCTGAAGTCATTACCATAATGACGAAAAGTTATTGACTGACTCACAACTTGACATTTTTTTATTTTTTTTGTGTTTTGAAATAAATGTTTTGAAGTTTTCCTTCTCCCCCTCCCTTTATTTTTTACTCTTTGCTACTCTTCAAGAATAAATTGTTCTTTTTTTTTGTTCATTTCCCCATTTTTTATCCCCTCGGTCCATAGAAAAACATGTTCAACAAATTCATTTTCTTCACAAAATGAACAAAGATCATCGTCTCAGTGTCTCAACGTCCTCTATTAAACTTGAGAATCAGCGGTTCCAAATGAGGGAATCTGCCCTGATGTTGAGTCAATCTTTCGTATCTGGCGTCCTTCGAGTAGTCATTCATCCAATAAGTCATGATTTCCTGCTTGTTTTTCAGAATGATCTTTTCCCTTTGCTCGGTCACAAATCCACCGCATTTCAGGATCAGTTCATAGGCATCACTTGAGATTTGGATTCTCATGGCTGAAAATTATTCGATTTTGATAAAAAACAGTTTTCTAAATGTATTACGTTCTCCACTACTCTCCATATTGTTCGCAACGATAACAGTGTCACCGAAGAGACAATACCGTGGCATTCTGATTCCGACAACTCCTGTGACAACTGGTCCAGTGTGATTTCCAATTCTCAATCGCAACTTCTCATCTGGGACATGGCTGACAGTAAAAGTTTTGATGCTCTCCAGCAATTCCAAACTTGCAGCGGCAACTTCTCCAGCATGAAGATACCCATTCAACTCCGGAAGGCCTGAGACAAACATATAAGCATCTCCGATGGTTTCCACTTTGTAGCAATCAAATTTGTCAATAATGGTGTCAAAGTCGGTATACAAAACGTTCAGCATGTTCACAATTTGCAGTGGTGTACTTTTGCTGCTAAGTGCTGTGAATCCAACAATATCCGAGAAGTAGATCGATACACTGTCATAGAATTCTGCTTCTACTGGTTGCCCATTTTTCAGACTGTTGGCCACGGATTTGGGGAGAAGTTGGAGGAGAAGATTTTCATTTCGTTTACGCTCATCTTCCAGTTGCTCGGTTCTTTCCTTAATGACGTCTTCAAGATTGTTACGGTAGCGATCCAGAAGGGACATGATGTTGTCAGCAATGTTTCCTTTTCTGAAATGTATCTAAGTTGCGCTACGTCCTATTGGATACATGGTACTTACAATCCTTTATTCAATGGCTTCAATAGCTCCTTGACTTTCTTCACTGTGGGCCTGGCCTCTGGATCTTCCGCCCAACACTGTTCAACCACCTGAGAAACCGGAAATGGTGCCTTATTGATTAAGTGAATATCCGGACGGGTTAAGGCTCCGCCATCAGGGAATTTCAGCTGCTCAATGATTTCTGAAAGTCACCACGTTATCCCAAGTTGTCCTAGAGTTCTACCATCAGAGTCCAAAAGATCATCTCCAAAAGGTCCCTGTCGCCCATAAATCTCATAAAGAACAATGGCCAACGAGTAAATATCCGATTTCGCAAGTTCCGTTTTTGATAAATCATGTTTCACTGCATTCCGACGAATGATTTCCGGTGCAAACCACAAAAGATCTTCAATTTACAAAAAGTTATTTGTTGATTGATAAAGACAATCAAAAAGTTACCCACCATCAGGTTTCGCTTCGGGTTCGTCACATCGTATCTGTTCCATTCCGTAACTGCTAAGTTTGATACGCCAGTAAGCGTCAACAATGCAATTGGAACTTTTCAAATTTCCGTGATAGCCGATTTTAGAGTCATCGTGGAGGAAAATGAGACCTTTGAGAACGTCATCGACAAAAGAGACACGGAACATACGGTCCAAACGTAAATCCTCATTTCGCAAAAGGTCCTGAACATGAATTCAGAGGAATTTTAACAGGTCCCGGTACCTGTAAACTTTTCCTTGGTCCGTAGGAATGTATAGTGAAGATGAGGTCACTTTCATTGATCAGTCCGTAAAAGCGATTCAGGTTTTCATGAGTCTCGTTCATCAACTAAAAAACATAAGAATTCGTCATAACAAGTGTTCGTTCATTCGTCATATCATGACATCATACATACCAAGTCAATTTCCCGTTTCATCTCTCTTGTAAGTTTAAGTGAACCCTTGTTGATTTTCCGAACAATGACCAATGTGTTATCGTACTTTGCCAGGTGCCAGTCCATGACTTCCAGCCACGAATCTCGAGTTCCTGCTGCTGTTTGGTTGGCCTTCTGCATCTCACGTCTTCTAGCGGCTTTTCGGATGCCATTACTGTAGTAGTTCATGGTAGCGCCCCCAACTGGCCCGACGTCTTCATAGTTGGACTAGAAGAAAAGATCAAGTTGAAGGTTATCATGGTAGCGTCATACTCTCATGCTAAGTGCACTTTGCAACACACTTCCACCTCGACTCGACCCAAATTTCGTCATATCAACCAATTGCACATGTTTCCGGTTGACCAAAAAGTACGATGACTCAAGCCGTCTCTCATAAGCAATCCATCTGTCAATTGACTAGTATGACCAAGTCAGCATTTTCAATTACTGTACCTAGCAATATAAGCAACGACACCGCCGAGAAGTAGGATAGCAACAACGCAGACAGCGATGAGGATGATCTCGAGCTCTGACAGGTTACCTGTTCAACAATGGGTTGAGTGTTGGGTGGTTAGCTACACGGCTTCTCTACCCTAATCTCTACACTTACCCATACTCTGCGGGCAATACTCGTTATTAAAGCCACAGTCTGGACGAGATTTTGGAAGGGCGCCGTTGTAAATTCCAAGTTGAGTGAGGTTTTTCCAGGTTATTGACTAAAAGAAACCTGTGCTACTGGGTGTAACGTTTCGCAACCAACTAACATAATTTCCTTTTCCATCCGGTAGCATTTGCGCGGCGATTTTTGCCCATGCGGGGAGGGAGATTGGTCCGAGTAGACTTGACGCTTGTTGTGGAGACCATAGGATATATTCCCTTTGAGATACATGATTGGTATCGAATTTTGTCACATAACCCAACATTGCTGAATTTTTGTTAAACTTGTTTTTTTTTAATTCTAGAAGTCAAGTGTCCTACATGTGACCCCTCTTCCAGTCATGGTGTCAACCAATCCCTCCGAGTCCCTCAGCAAAGATGCACCATGAACTGCCACCGTTTCCGACAACAGTCTACCCATGTCATAGGCATTCACAATGGCTGGATTTTCCGAGTACCAGTAAACATCATCCGACCACTGGAAAAAATCTCATTTCCGTTTCCCTTTCCTCCCCCTCACCGGATCATTTTCAGCAATCCCTTTCGTTTTCGTATCGCACATTGGCGGACAAAACTTGCGCTTTGCATCTTTGTCAACTCGTTGTTGGAACTTCATCCAATCATCGCTATAGTCTAAACACCAAATGACATAAGAATTAGGATGATGTATGCGATGATTGACTTGCTTTTTGGATAGTGGGGAATGTCGGTGAAGTACATGTAGGAACGATAGTATTGACGGACATCTGCGTCAGGAATGCCATAGTTGATGGTTTGGAAGAAAACTTTCACTGCAATGTAACGTTTCGCAACTTTTTTTGAAAAATGTAACAAAATGATACCTCGATTAGTATTAAACCCAAAATACTTGGTAGAATCCGAGTCAATCGGTCCCATCATTACCACAAAATACTTTCCAGTTTCCAACAATCCCATGGATGACAAGGCATTCATAAACAGAGTTCCGGCGGTTGGAAGTTGAAGGATCAAAATGTAAACTGAAAATTAATTTTTTTATAGTAACTACAATTTTTGTTTAATTTTTTTACTTCGAGTTTTGGTATAAGTCTCCAAAATTACATCAACGACAGATTCAAGACCAGTGAACATTGCATTGTTGAGATTTGCAGAGAAGCCACCTTTCTTCACAAAATCCAACTGAAAAAGACAAAAAAGCTATGTAGAAAACAAAAAAATATATTTTAGAGCATACTGATATAGATTCTCCAGAAAGTGCATCTAGTAACTGATCATGATAGGTGTTATCAGTTGGTCCATCCTCTTCAAAATTGATCACTGCTACATTGGTCCAGCCAATTGTCTTGGCGAGTTTTGCAAATGCTCGGTATTTTCCGCTAAATTGTTTGGTCTTTTTTGTTGATTTTGTTGATTTTTTGATCTTTTGATCTCTAGATCTAGAAGGTTCAATTACCCCTGAGTAGAAGACATTTCCAGAGCAGTGGAGGATGGCATTTGTGACTCTCCAACTTGATCGAAACAGTTCTAAATTTCAGGATGTTAGATTTCTGCCAAAATTTCGAAATATTTACCACAAGTAAACTAGTAGCATCATAAGCCTGAGCCAACGCCGCAACTTGCTTACAGTCACTTTCAAATCCCACTACAGCCAGCATATCGTCTTTTTTATCATCGCTCAACATCAAATCCAACATACTTCTGCAAATCAAATAATTCTCATAATTTTTTTCGAAATTTTGGAATCCAATGACTATCAACTATCTATATTCCTTATCAAATTAACTTCGAACTTCAAAAATTGAATGTTGATGATGCTGGTCAAGTTCTTCAGTTCTGTTCATGTTGGATTAACGTCAAAAATTTGATGGAAAATACAAATACATACACTGAATCGAAGTTCTCCCTCTCCCTGCCGTTTCCCATTTTCCCTAGCCTAATCATAAATTTGAGAAGAAAAGTCTTTGCAAGATAGGCTAAATCGTCTTCAAAGACACCCGATGGGTCTTCTCGTTTCTCTACGGCCAGCCATGTGACGTGATTAGACTTTTAGAGATCAAAACCTTGCAGATACAGTATCACGTACTCCATATAGTGTCCCGTTTGATCTCCTCTCGCGAGTTTTCCTTGAACAGTCGGATCATAGAACTCCATGGTGATATTGGAGTTGACAAAGGTTCCATTTGATGTCATACCACCACCATCTTCCAGTCCTTAAGTTTTGAGATCAGATCAAAAGATCAAGTTTTTCTTCTTCTTCAAAGTTACCATAATAAAACGCCCTGGCCACGTAGGTATCAGATGTACAGTAATCCGTTTGAAAGTCGACATTGCAAGCGTATCTCCCAAAGAAGGTCACATGGTCGGGAGAAGTTGGAGATAAGAAGAATATCAAGAAGGGAAGAAGAAAAAGCAGAAGATTCATACCATTCCAAGTGGAAAGTTGAAAAGAAAGAATGAGCTTTTTCTTTTTTGGGTTGAGTGTAGGATTAAGTGCGGATTTTCATTCAATTTCCGTTTGCCAAATTGCTTTGTTTTCCGGTTCGCCTATAGTAAAAGTGACGGGAGATGGACCGGATGCTGAGGAAATTGAAATTTTATCTTTTTTTAAACACTTTTTTTGCTTCATTTTTATATAGTTTGGATCTGATTGAATGGTGAGCCAGCTAGCTCAATTTCCAATTTCCGAGAGGGATAAACGTGAATCACAAGTCCTGCGTCATTGAAGTGGTGATTTATAGCTGTCAGAAGGTGGGGAACTTTCAGAGGAACCAACAAGTGGCACGGTCATATGTTTCATGTTATTTTTTGATCTCTCAAAGTGTCTTGAGGTGTCTTAAAGTGGATTTTATTTTCGAAGTAGTTTCGAAATAATTTCGAAATCTAAAATCTGAACTCTGGACCCTTTAACTCTTCAAAATGATACTTTGATCATTGAGGGCTTTATTTTTAGTGTTTTTCAAAGTTTCAAAAGTGCCTATCCATCGGTCAAATAGTGTAACAAGTCTGACCCCATCTCTTCCACATTCCTTATCTAAAAACAGGGAAGAGAGAAAGACAGAGAGCAATAGATCGAAGGTTGTGAAAAAAAAGAAGAAACGTGGTCAATTTTACGAGCTATAAAAGCGTTTACTACCCTTTCCGATACTCGATATCAGCTGACGTTCACTGAAATGTTTCTTCTCTTCTCTTTTTGATTTTTCAAATTCTCAAGGTCTAGTTTCTAGATGTTGAAGATAGAATAGAGTAGAAGTCAGAATCTTTTATGTACAAGGAAAAAAGAATGAAATGCATCAAATATATAACCGGTGGCGACAAAAACCATGTTAAAACCGGAGCAAAAAACGTTCAAAGTGATGGCGGGGGGAAGGGGCGCTATAGGGGGGACACGTAGACGAATGGAAAGGTGCTGCTACCCAAATTAGATAGGAGTGTTTATGAAGTGCCTAAGTTACTAATTACTACTGTACAGTTGGGTTGGGGTAAAGGTGAAGAAAAACGAAATAAATTGAAGGAAAGGATCCTTATAACTTTAAGTGAAGTTGTTTCAAAGTGTCATTTGGAATGGTGCGTTTCAAAATTGCATTCTCGGCTTCTAATCTGAAATTTTTTCATCAAACAAAGTTTCAAAGTACCTTGAAAAAACGCACCTCCTGACGTGATTTTCCAGATCATAAATCTTGCCTCTCAATCCATCGACTTCTTCTCGTACGGCGAACATCAGATGGGTTTTGACCAGATCCTAAAGTCAGCTGGTTATTAGGGAAACATGTGTACCATGTCAAAGCCAAATGCTAGAAGAATAATGCATCAGTCTATTTCTGGCAATATAGGCAAGCGAAAGTAGAAAAGTCATGTCGGTTTTTGGCCTTTATTGTTCACCAGCCCACGTTCAACCGACTAATTTGGTACCAAACGCTACGGTATGACATGTGTTAATGTCAACCGTTTCCCTATATAGATTCTCACGTAACTTTGCAGGTTGGACCTAGTTCATCTTTGTAGACACTTACCATTGCTTGTTCAATCTTGTTATCAATATTGGCAACATTGTGTGCTGGCGGGCTGACGGTGACGCTGTAACATGATCCAGATGAGGAGCTTGGCGAGCAGCCACGTGAAATTCCATAGTGGGGTGAGTAGACGGGCACATGACTGCATTCGACTAGAGCGCACTGCCACATGGTACAGGACAAAGTGTCAGGAGGAAGAAGAAGAAGAAGAAGAAGCACAGGTAGTAAGGGTGGAAAAGGAAGGAGTAAGGTAGTGTGTTGGACCGCTTTTATGTGGTCGACTGATAGCTGGTCTCGAGTTCGAAACAAACAGACACACGATATGGGAGGCGCGGGAGAGGAGAGGAGGGAGGGCAGGCAATGTAGGAGGAGGAGAAGGGAGACGAAAATCAGCCACTTTTTCTTTCTCTGATCGCCAATTGTGGGCGTGGCTTGGCGAGCCGCCAACGAACGCGACAAGGCGATGAGGGGGAAGGGGAGAGACAGAGAAGAAGAAGAAGATCAGTGGGGGGGGAGGAGTGAGAAAACGAGTTAACAGTGAGAGAGGAAGACAAAGACATGTGGGTGAAAAATGACAAGAGTGTTAGTATTTTCACTGGACAAAATTTTGAACTTAACCTACACAGTTTTTGCTCTAACTAGGGGAGGTCTGAAACAACTTAGGTTAAATTCAATCTTGAACTCGGACAAGTGGCTGAGGGGTTGGGTTATTGGACCCCAAACAAATACCTAAAGTTGAAAAGAAAATTCAAACAACGAAAACCTTTTGGTTCGACGGGTTTCCGGAGCTTCGACGGTTCCGTTGGTGATTCTTGTTTGGGATGTTGTTCTGGCTAAAAAATTGTTCTGGTCAAATTGAACTTTGACGAGACCCGTACCATCTCCATTTTGTGTTGGCGGAACTGCAGTGGACGCTCGGACTTGGGCAGTTGGGACCTGAAAATGTACCATAATCATCATACCCAAACTTGGTTTGTTCACAAGTCCTTCTCACATATCAACGTTTCAATTCCGCTATTTTCAGCGTCCTGGTCTGGCGCCAAGTGAAATACCGTAAAAAGATTCATATTTTGACCAACATCAGTCGAGACACCCTTTGGCCAAGAAGGAATTTATCTATTTATCATGTGGCCGGGTCTCTTCTCTCTTCCCTTTCTCATTCCACCAGGTTTTTCAAAAATAGATTGACACTCACTCACTACGTCTTATAATTAATGTTTCGACCGACCGACTATGGTCATTTTTCACACCTAAGACGGGACGGACAATAACAGTACTTTCTTCACATGATATATTTATACCTACATCCATTTCGACTTGACGTTGAACAAGATTTATGATAGACGTTACGGGAACTTTTCACTTTCTGTTTATTCAACTTCCACGTGCCCTCCGCTTAGTCGCATGCTTTCGAATAAACACAGACGCATCTGTTGTGATGACAGACCATATGTATATAGACCCCTGGAGCATGATCCAAGCTTTTGTTGGATCAACCACCGATCATCAAGGTGTGGTTATATTTGGTTGGCGAAAATGAAAACGGGATTTTTTTTTGTTGGGATGAGCCTAGCATATCCATATCCAGTCCATCCGTGGCTTAGCTTCCGGGAATGAAAAATTTGTTGAAAAAAGAAAAGTGACGGGTGTGTTTGTTTTTGTCTGTGGGTTTATCACTACGTTACAAACCACTGTGTTGATTTCTCGATCGCAAGGTATTTACACAACAATACATCACGTCTAGAGTCTTGGAACTTACGGGGGTGGATTGGATTGGGATGGGGACATGAGGGGTGGAATAGAAAATGGGAGAATTTGATATCGGAGTGTAACGTTTCGACACTCAAAAACCCGTCCTTAGGAATTCCTAAAAACGGTTATAGATTGCTGAATTTTTTTCAGGTTGCGAAACGTTACAGTAGCTTTTTTCACGTCACGGCTCTTTCTTCAAAATTCACCTTATTTCCTTGTCTTGTTTCCAATTCATTCAACCCCAATTCCGAAACTTTATGTTCTCATTCTCAGTTCAGTCACTTCCGTGTTATCAAAGAGGGGTTTCCCATCCATCTCGCCACGACACGGCTATCAGAAACAAAAAGTCATGTGAAAACGAAACGTATCATGTTATTTTTATTCTTTCCCCCTCTCCCATCGTAAAGTCAAGTCGCAGACATTCTCGTGCCCTCAGTGAGGTTCACGTGTTGTCATTTTGTCACTTGATGAGTCGAAGTGAGATTGAAAAAGAAAGAGCAGAAGAGCAGAAAAAAAAGCATACATACTGAGAACATTATTTTCTGTTTCTGTTTCTGTTTCTTCCTCTCCCAACTGCCTGATTGTCAGTGACTAACTGACCATGTGTTTTTGATCTTTTTTGTTTTTGTGTTCTTTTCGACTGGTCTGGTCTGACTGGCGCTGACGAACAGCAGGACAGCAGGTCCGTCTCCTTTTTTTTACGTTTTTTTTGTGTTGTGATGCTACATTGTGGTGCTTTTGAAAGAAACCTTTTGTTTTAGTGTTCCCGAGCGTTTTGGCAAATAGAACATTGTGTTTACTGGAGAATTAATACTTAAACTCAAGAGAGAGAAGGCCAATGTCAATTAATGTTTTTTTTTATTTCTCAAGCGGCGGGGAGGGGGAGGGGGATTCAAGAGGGTACATGGATACTTTATCAGTTGAATTCGAATTCGAATTCAAATTCCACGTTCAAAATGAACCAAAGGTCAAGTTATACTGACACTTACACTGATAATGATAGGTCACACGGTACGCGACATGGCTAAGTGCTCTTTTTCATTGATCAACCCACCTTTGGAACTGTATAAACCGGCTTTGGATTTGGCGAAATGAACGGAGAAGTTGGCTTCGGAATTGCTGACGGCTGAGTCTGAGTTTGAGGCTGAGTCTGAGTTTGACTCAGAGTCTGAGTAACAGCCGGCGAAGACGATGGATGGATATCCGACAACGATCGACTACTCCGATTCACAATTTCCTCTTCTGAAACTCCACCTAGATCAAAATTCTGCGAATCATACTTTTAATAACAGCAATCGGTTTGGAAGCAGCATGTTTTCCGTTGGGACTGAAGTAGGGGTCCCTGAGAGAATCATAATAATCAACACAAGTCCATCTGTCCCGTATATACCGTGTTTCCACAGGAACCACCTGGAAAAAAATTTATAGAGGGATTTTTTTGAATAAGGTGAATTAGAGGGAAATGTGTTAGATTTTAGTCAAACTCAAGTTACAGTTACTGGGAATGGAGCTAGTAGAATTTCAAAAA
>LR562925.1:3943-21677 GCA_900536345.3 Caenorhabditis sp. 39 LS-2015
TTTTCTACTGATATCTGGCTTTTTTGCTCAGTCTAAAAATTCTTAAAACTAGAAAGTTTGATTTTTACAAAAAATCCAACATTTTTTTTAATTTTTTAACGAATTAAATTGTTGAAAAAATTTATTTGGAAAAATTTGAAAAAAAAAAAAATTTGATTTTACAATTTTTATTTTTTTTACAAATTGGAAAAAAAACGGAATGTGAAATTGCAGAAAAAAGAATTTAGAATTTTATTTTTATCGAAATTTTCAAAAATATTTATTGATTTTTAGAATGGTCAACCTTCAATTTGACAACATACCGAATGTGATTACATCGAGAATAGTCATCCAGTCGGTTCAGAACAGAGTTCATATGCGTGAGTGTTTTTTTTGTTTTTGAAATGATGATATTTAAAATTTTTGAAAAGTAAATTTTTTTTTTTTTTGGAATTTTTTTTTGATTTTCTGAAGTTTCAAAGCAATTTTTTGGAAATTTTTTTTTTTGAAATTGTTTTAATTGAAAAACAAATTTCCATATTTTTTTTAAATTTTTTATTTTTATTTTTGAAATTTTGGAAATTTAAAAAAATAATTTTCGTAATTTTAATTTCTAGAAAACAAATAATAAATTTTTAATTTTTTAATAATGAAGAAAAATTATATTTTCATCGAGAAAAACATTGGAAACTTCAATTTTTATATCATAGAAAAATTCAAATTTATTTTTAAAAAATTGAAAAATTAAGAAATATATATTTTTTTTTAATTTGGACTAAAAAATTTTGAAAATTGAAAAAAATCATATTAAAAAAAAATTTTTCGGATTTTTTTGAAAATTTTTTGTTTTTACAATTTTTCGAAAATTAAAAAAAAAATTAATTTTAATTCTGTGCAGAAAAATTTAGTTTTAATTTACAATTTTGTTAATTTTTTTTAATTGAAGATAAAATTTAAATTAAAAATTTTCAAAATTAAAATTATTAAAAATCCATAAAAGTTGAAAAAAATGATTTTTTTCAAAATAAATTGCTCAAATTAAATAATTTAATTTTAATTTTTTGAGAAATTTTATTTTATTTTTTTCTCAAAATTTCCCCAATTTCCTCAAAAAAATCAATAATTTCCCAAATTCCCCTTTTTCTTCCAGAACGCGCCATGTGCCTCCGAAGCTACCAACTGGAACTCTGCAACGTGGCTCTCCGCGGCGAGAATACCATTGTGACGGCTCCGACTGGCTCGGGAAAGACCGTAATTGCCGCGAACATTCTCAAGGATCACTTCGAGACCCGAAAACGAGACGGCCGACGTTTCAAGGCGCTTTTTATGACGCCGAATTCGATGATTTTGAAGCAACAGTCGGATAGTATATCGTCGTATTTGGATCATTGTTATTTGGTAAATTTTGGATCTCAAATTGGGAAATTTGAAATTTTTTTCGGAAAAATAAGAAAAAGAAAGAAATTTTCAACGAAAAACCAAGAAAAATCCGTCAAGTTTGGCTGCCGCGACGTTTCGCAACCCATCGCACTTTGTCAAGTTGCGAAACGTCGGGGTGTCCGATTTTCTGGTATTTTTTACCAAAATTTTGTGGAAAATCAAGTTTTCACAATTTTTTCCATGAAAAACGTTCAAAACCGGCCGCACTGCACCATGTTGGCTCTGTTGGGTCTCACAACGAAAGGAAGCTACAGTAACGCTGTGTAGTCCTCGTGGACAAGCAATTTTGAAAAAAATCCAATTTCAAGACCCAAAATTGCTTGTCCACGAGGGCTACACATCGTTACTGTAACCTCCTTTCGCTGCGAGACCCAACATGGTGCATTGACCAATTTTTTCCCATTTTCCAGGTCCAAATCGTCCAAGGAGCCGACAACCTGCCGATTCGCAACGCCGTGGATTCCAACGATCTGATTGTCGCCACGCCGCAGATGATTGTGTTGGTTTTATTGATTTTTTTGAAAAAAATCGATAGAAACTCTGAAAATCGATATTTTCCGTTCAGAAATCTGTGCCAAGAGCATACGGACGAGACGGAGGACTTCCGATCTGAACGATTCTTTCTCTCGACGTTCACCATCATCATTTTCGACGAATGCCACAATACGCAGAAGAATAGCCCGTATGCCAGTGAGTTTTTTTGAAAATTTACCCGAAAAATCGATAAAAACCGTGAATTGTCGTCAAATATGATGCCACGGCTGGTGTTTGCACAATTTTGAAACTACAGTAATCGCATATTCAGAAAATTCAAATTATTGATTTTTAGTGATTTTTTAGAATTTTCGTTTTCTTCTTTGCAAATTTTTTTTTTCAATTTTGCGAAAATTCGGAATTCGATTTAAACCGATTTGAAAATTAAAATTTAAAATTTTCATATTTTTCGAACGTTTTTCTTTATTTTTCTTTGAAAATTTGGGATTCGAAGTTTTTGGATAAATTTTGAAAAAATCCAAATTTTGAAATTCCAACAATGAAATTGCAGATTTTTCAAAAATTAAAAGTTTTTATAAACATTCGAATTAATTTTTACTTTTTAAGAAAAATTCGAATTTTTTGGAATTTTAATATATTTAAATTTAAATTTCTATTTACCTGAAAAAAAATAAAAATTGATGACTTTTCGAAAAATTTTAATTTTTGATTTTTAAAAAATTTCATGTTTTTCAAATGTGTTTCCCTAATTTTAGTGAAAATTTGGGAAATCCGAAAATAAAATTGCGGATTTTTAAAAAATTCAAAATTTTGATATTTAAATGAAATTTTTCCTTTTTTGAAAAAACTCGATTATTTTTAAAACTTGAGATAGTTTTTTTCAAGTTTAAGCTTATATTTAACTAAAAAAAATTTTAAAATTGCTGATTTTCCAAAAAATTTCAAAAAATTTCAGTTTTGAAAATTTTTTCATTTTTGAAAAC
This sequence comes from Caenorhabditis sp. 39 LS-2015, assembly GCA_900536345.3. Lineage (NCBI taxonomy): Eukaryota > Metazoa > Nematoda > Chromadorea > Rhabditida > Rhabditidae > Caenorhabditis > Caenorhabditis waitukubuli. The sequence continues at coordinate 6,841 of LR562925.1, forward strand.
CAGTGATTTGAATTTCAAAAACCGTGATTTTCCATTTTCCAGACATTATGAAAGAGTACCATACGCTTCGAAACATGGGAAACATGCCCGACGGCCATAAACTGCCTCAAATCATCGGCCTCACCGCTTCTTTGGGCACTGGAGAATCGAAAAATGACACTGAAGTGGTGGACCATATTGCCGAACTTTGTGCAATGATGGACGTCAAGGAGTTGAGTGTCGTCCGAGAGAATACCGCGGAATTGATGGGTTACACACCGATTGCGCCGGATGGTGAGTGGATTTTTTTTTGAAATTTTGGGAAAAAATTGATTTTGTGAAAAAATATTGTTTTTTTTTTAAATTTTATTTATAAAAAAATTCAAAAAATTTTAAATTTAATTTTCTTGCAAAATTTATGAAAAATTTAATATTTTAATCATTTTTCGAAAAAAAAATTTTGTAATTTAAAAAAAAAGAAAAAGAATTATTAAAATTTTTTAAACATGTGAAGATGTTCCAAATTTCACAAAAAAATTTAATTTATAATTTTTTTTTAATTATAATAGAAGAAAATTTTGTTTTTTAAATAAAATTTCCGAATTCTCCTGAATTTCAATTATTTCACAAACTTTGAAGAATTAGAAAAAATTTAATTTTTTAATTTTTCAAATTTTAAGTGAATTTGATTTAATTTTTTTGTAAATTTACAACGTTAGAAAATTATTAAATAATTACAAAAACGATGATTTTTTATTTGAATTTTTTTTTGAAAAGTTCAAAAATCTTCCAAATTTGAAAAATACTTAATTCAAAATTGTAATAAATTTTTTTTTAAATTAAATTATAAAAAATTACTTTAAAAAATCCAAGTTATATTAATTGTAAGAATGCAATTTTTTTAAAAATTATTTTTTTTTTTCAAAAATTTCACCAACAAAAAAAACCCCAAAAAATCGATTCCCCGTCTTCTTCCAGTTGTGATCTATTGCCCACGGTCTACAGACGGTCCTATAAGACAGTTTACCACATTTATGTGTGATATGATGCGGGAAGTCGAGAACAAATTGATGCAGGCGATTGGTAAGTGAAAAAAATTAAAAATAAAATTATCTGGCCAAAAATTTCAAAAAAATTGAAAATTCCAATATTTTCCAAAAATTTTCCTTCCAGGAAACGACGCATCGGCCGATCGGCTGCACAGTCAAAACCCGGATTTTGAAAAAATTCCCAAGGATCGGGAACAGCCCGGATACCTGAATTGGGTGTGCAATCAGCTGAAAGTCGTGTCCACACACAATTTTCACGATTCTGCGGCCAAATTGAAGGCGACCGAAGCGCTGGACGTGCTGAAAGAGTGCTACTGGACGCTGACTTACAACATGAACTTCAATCCGAAAGTCGCTTTGGAATATTTGAGGAAGGAAATGGAGACGAGGGAGAGACACTTTCTGCCGACGATGACCGAGATTTGGGAGAGTATGTGAAATTTTTTGGGAATTTTTAAAAAATGTTAAATATTTTTAAAAATTGAAAAAAAAATTAAGCTTGATAACATCAGAAAATTCTTTTTTTTAATTATAAAAAATTTTAATCAAAATCTTTCAGTTTTTAAAAAATCTGCATTTTTCGATTTAATTTTTGAAGTTTTTGCAATTGAAGATTTTTAAAAAAATTCGAAATTATTTACGAAAAATAATTTTATTCAAAAATTTTGTAAAAAATGAAATTTTAAGTTTTCAGGAATTTTTCCTATTTTTTAGTTGATTTTTAAGCAGAAAATTATTTTTTATTGGATAAAAATTAAATCGAAATTTCTAAATTTTTTAATTGGAATTTTCCTATTCGAATTTTATTATTGTGAAGTTGAAATTTTAATTTTTTTTTTTGAAATTTTGCGATTTTTTCCAATTTTTAAAAATAATTCTTAATATTGAATTTTTTGTTTTTTAATTTTTTAATTTTTGGAATGCTACATTTTTTTAATCTGAATTTCCAAAATTTCGAATTTCTTTTTTTGCAAAAATTAAGAACAAAAAAATTTAGAATTTTTCAAAAAAAATTAATTTTTTAATTTTTTCCAATTTTCAACAATTATTTTTACAAAAATTAGCAATTTTTGGTTGACAAAAATATTTAAAAAATATTTTCAAATCAAATGTTTTCAATTCACAAAAAAATTGCAATTTTTAATTCATTTCATTTTTATTTTTTTTGTCTTTTCAAAATTTCCAGAAAAAATTTGAAAAATGGCTGAAAATCAATGTTTTTCATTCAAAATGAAAAATATCACTCCCAGGATATCACAATCGCCTGGCCATCAACGGATCCGGCGACAACCCGATGATAATGGAAGTAGAGAAGCAGTTGCGTGAGCAAAACGCCCAACAAGCCGATTTCCGCGCCATCATCTTCGTCAGAACTCGCTACGAAGCTTGCATTCTCAGCGATATTCTGAACGAGAACGACATGTTGAAACGGCTGAGAATCACGTCGGCGTGGATTTCCGGAGTGAATAAAACGACGTCGGGTTCGACGGAATTCGCCGCGTCGAAGAACGCGCAGACGGAGAAATTGAAGTGTTTCGCCGACGGAACTACGCGCGTTTTGGTGTCCACTTCGGTTGCTGAGGAGGGTTTGGATGTGGCCAAGTGCAATTTGGTGATCAAGTATAATTATGCGACAAACGAAATTGCTCATGTGCAGAGGAGAGGTACTTTTTGTTGAAAAATCGATAATCAATCGGTAAAAATGGGAAAAATGGAAAAAAAATCGATTGTCATTAGTATTAATTTATTTTTTCTCTTTCCAGGTCGTGGCCGAGCTCTCAACTCGAAATGTCTGCTTATCACCAACAGCGAAGCCCTGAAAAAACAGGAAAGCGATAATAAGAGCAGAGTGAGTGATTTTTTGTGAAATCGGGATTACGGTAGCTTGGAAAATGTGAAAAAATTAATAATTTTGAAGTCAAATTTTTTTTTAAATTTAATTTTTCGGACTTTTTAAAATTTATAATTTAATTTTTAAAAATCAGAAAAAAAAATTTCAACTTTAAATGAGAAAAAAAAGTTTGCAAAAATTAAAATTTTAAATTTTTTTTCTCAAAATCAGAAATTCAAATTTTTCGAAAATTTTCTATTTTTTATTTTTAAAAAATTATACATGAAAATTAAAAAAAAATTGCTTTTCAAAATTATTCGCGTTTTTCGAAAAAAAAAATTTTTTTTTTTTTGAAATTCGAATTTTTCCAAAAATTCTGCATTTTTCAATTTTGCCTCGGAAAATCCGGATTTTTCAAAAATTTAATAAACGTTTCACATCAGAAACAAAAAAATCAAATTTGAGTTTCCAGAGTTTATTAATTTTCAAAGTTTATACGGATTCCAGAAAAAATTGGGAATTTGGTTTGCAAAAATATAAAAAAATTTCAAACTCTTTTTCGAAAGTGATTTTCTCATTACTGGAGCTTGAAAAATGTTCTTTTTTTTCCATTTTTCTTTTTTTATAAAATGTCGTCAAATATGGTGTCTGCGGACTATCGTCAAGCTACAGTATAATCATTTACACACAGGCTCCACAAAAAATCCAAATTTTCAATGTTTCCCCAAGCGTTTTTAGGAGAACATGATGAACGAGGCGCTTCCGAAAATCCTCAACTCTCCGGACGTCTTCGAAGCGAAAGTGACAAATTTTTGTCAAATTTTTCGAAATATCTGGAATTTTTGAATTTATTTTCGAAGTTTTAGACCAAAAAGCGATTTTTTACAAACCCTTGAAAATTTGAAAAAAAAATATTAAAAATAAATTTTTTTTTAAATTTTGGATTAAATTTTTTTTTTTTCCAAAAATTCAAAATTTTGGTAAAAATTAAATTTTCAATTTTCAATGTTCAAAATTAATCCCGATTTAAAAAAAAGGAATTTTTAACTAGAGAAATGTAAAAAGTTTAAAAATTTTTGAATTTTTGAAAAATCTGTTATTCTCAATTTTATTTTTTGATTTTAAAAATTGAATTTCAAAAAAAATTGATTTGAAAAAAATTACAAAAAAATCGAACATTTGTACTAAAAAAAGTCTGCAATCATCGGTGTTTGCACATTTTCCAAGCTACAGTAATCCAAGGAGCGAGGGAATTCGAAAAGGCTTCCAATTAACCGAATGTTCAATGTTTTCCCAAGCGTTTTTAGGAGAACATGATGAACGAGGCGCTTCCGAAAATCCTCAACTCGCCGGACGTCTTCGAAGCGAAAGTGGCGGCCAATGTGGAGGATATCTGGCGGAAAATTCAAGCGGAAGAAAACGAAAAAGCGCAAAAAATTCAGCAGCAACTGGATAAAAACGTCGAATACAGAATCCTGTGCAAGAAATGCGACCAATTTTTGTGTTTCCACCGCGACATTCGCGCCCAGAAAACGCAATACGTCGTGTGCCGCCCGGAATTTTGGAGTGTCGTTCGGCGAAGTTTATCTTCGGCCGCCCAGTTGGAAGCCGAAGCTCGATTCCATGCGACCGGACGAATCACGTGTCGCGGACCGAATTGTGGAGTGCAATTGGGCAGACTCATTGACATCAAGTCGGTTAATATGCCATGCTTGTCCGCCAGTGGTAAGGGTTTTTTTTTAATTGAAAAAAATTGGAAAAATTGGAAATTTTGAGCTAGAAATAGTGTTCGTAATTAGTTTTGAAATTTTTTATTTTTAAATTAAAATTTAAAAAAAAAATTCGAAATTTTTTAGAAAATAGTTTTACAATTAATTTTGAAAACTAAAAAAATGATAATTTTTTTTAGAAAATTGTTTTAATTTTGAAATGTTTTCTTAAAAATTCAAAAAAAAATTTAAACTAGTTTTAATTTTTAAATTTTTTTTTAATTCAAAATTTTTTTTTAGAAAATAGTTTTAATTTTGAAAATTCAAACAAAAAAAATTTAAATTTTTTTATAATTTTGAAAATTTCAATTTGACAAAAAAATTTTAATTTATAAAATAAAAACTAATATTATTTGACAAAAAATTCTATATAATATTTGAAAAGAACAATTTGAATTTTTTGAAAAAAAAAAAGATTATTTCAAAATTTCAAAACTCCAGAAAAAAATGCGAAAATTCACTATTTTTTTGAAAAAAATCTCACAAATTTAAATATTTCAATGGTAAGGAAAAATTAAATTACATTGAAAAACATTAAAATTGAATGGAAACCACATTTAACTTTTTCAAATTGAAAAAAAACTGATAATTTAATTTTTAAAATTTTCTAATTTTCTAGTTATTAATGAAATAGTACCAGTTTTATTGTTTTTTTGGTTTTTTAGTTTGTATTTTCAGCGATTATTCTCCTGAGCAATGGTAAAAAGCAATCGGTGACAAAATGGGTACAGGTGAGTTTTTTTTCAATTTTTTTAATATTAAAAAAAAAAAAGTTTAATTTTGAAAAATTTATTCTGAATATTCGGGTTAAAAACGGGAATTGTATTGTTTTCGAAATATTAAAAATTAAAAAATGTTCAATGTCAAAACTTTTTTCACTCAATTTTTTCAACAAAAAATTTTTTGTTTTTTGGAAATTTCATTAAATTGAAAAAAAAAATGCTTACTATAAATAAAAATAATTTTAAAATTAAAAAAAAAAAAATTTTTAAATTATCTATTTCCATTTTTCTGTTCATACAGATCCTGGACCGTCACTTCACCCCGCTTCCCCTTCGTCAACTGGATATTCAAAAAATGCGAGATGCCGCCGAACCGAATTCCGAAATTCGTTTTGAAACGGAGCAGAGGGGACTCATTTAATCAACATTTGATCCGGTATTTGTTGCGATTTTTTAAATTAAAAAAGCCATTTTTTTTTTGTAAAATTTTCAAATTTTTCGAATTTTTCTTGTCAAACAATCCAATCCAATCCAATTTTTGCCGAAAACTGACACTTTCGAATCTCACTTCTTTCTTTTTTTTTAATTTGCATATCGTTTTTGTAAGGATCAATTGAAATTGTATTATATGTATCAGTTTTTGATTTTTTTTTTGGGAAAATGAATGAATTTTTGGAATTTTAAATTAAATTTTTTTCTTGAATTTTTAATTATTTTGTTCGAATTATGTTCAAAGTCTAGAATTTTATTTTTATGTAAAAAATTGATTTTTTGATTTTTTTTTCAAATTTATAACAATGTAAATTTATTTTTATTATTGGATCTAGTCGAAATTATATATTAAAAAATAATATTATTTTTCAATTTTAAAAAATTTAAAAAAAACTAAATTTTGTTTTTTTTCAAATCTGTAATTTTTGAAGCAATTTTAAAATTTAATTTTCACTTTTTTGAATTTTTTCAAAATTTCTGAGATTTTTTAAATTTTTTTCAAAAATCTTACAATTCGAATTTGATTTTAATTTTTTAAATTCTAAGAAAAAATTATATTTTTAATTATTTGATTTTTTAAAAATTTATAATCTATGAATAGATCAATTTTAAATTTTACATAGCTTTTTTATTATGAAAAAAAATTATTTCCCGTTAAATTTTTTAATGTAATTTTTTTTTAATCATTTAATTTTAATTTTTCACGTAACCAGAACCTGTATCCTATCCTTTGTTTTGTGTCTGTGCCGGTGACTTTGTAGTTTGTACCCGCTTATCAACTATTATCATCAGTTCTTATCATATCACACAGTGACGGCTATAATCGATGGTTTTATGGTCGGGAATTGGTACTTATTTGGTGAAACTTTTTTTTGTTTTATTTTTCATTGGCAGTCATTTTTTGTTAAAATTGTGACAAAATGTGACTTGTAGCCGTTTTTTTTTTGATTTTTGGGAAATTTAAAAAAAAATTCAAAATTTTTGAAAAAAATTATTTTTGAACTCGAATTTTTCAAATTTTATTTGAACTTTTTTTGAAAAGTTTTTCTTATCGATTTTTGTGTTTATCTGAAAAAAAATTATTTGAAGTTTGAATTTTTCAAGAATTTTCAAAATTTCAGAAAATTTAATTTTGATTCTCTTTAAAAAAAAAAATTTCAACTTGGAAATTTCAAAATCTTTAGATTTTTCATGATTTTAGTTTTGAATAATATTCGGTTTTTTTGCCAATCGAAAATTTTTGAATTTTTTTGAATTTTACTCTTAAAATTTTAGCCCCAATTTTTTATTTTAAAATCACTCCGTCATTTTTATTTTCTTTCTGTTGAGAATACGCGGGATTTAATTTTAAAAATTGAAAATTCTAAAAAAACATTTGGACAATTTTTGGTTTTTTCTTTTAATTTTTTGTGGAATTTTTTCTATTTTTTTCTCGATTTTCCCCAATTTCCGATTTTTTTCTGAATAAAATTTATTATGATTTTCAATATTTATTTATTTTTTCCCCCTTCTCCTCCGTCTCCAGTTCCGTTCTTCCTTCACTTTCTGATCATTACAATGCCAGATGACCTTCTCTCTTTTTCTCTCATCGTCTCCGTCTCCATCTTATTTCTATCTCTCTTTTTACTTTTCCAATCACTTTTTGGAAAGTAGAAAAGGGGTGTAAACGGGGCACACAGACACACACACACAACATACTTGTGTTCTTTGTGATTTTGTGGTCTGTAGCTAGGTGTAGCGCCGAAATAAATACGATTTTTATGTGTTTTATTTTATTTTTTATATTTAATATTGTGAGATTTTTGCGAGAGAATTGGAATTTTTTTTTCAGAAAAACAAATTTTTTTTGAAATTTTTAATTTAAATTTTAAAAAAAATTAACATTTTCATTTTTTTTAAAATTTTCTTAAAGTTTTAAATTTTTTCGCAAATAATTGAGCTAAAATAAAAGTATCTGTGGTTTTAAAATGTTCAGTTTTTCAAAAAAAAAATTGAAGCTTAATTTTTGAGAATTTTGACGAGTTTAATTTTATTTTTAATTTTGAGATTTTCTTTTTGAAAAATTCAAATTTTCATCTGGCATTTTTCAAATATTCCATTTTCAACAATAAAAGTAATAGTTCATCCAAACGGAAATGAATTCAATGTCCTTTTCTCCTTTTTTCATGATTGAAATCGATTTTTTCGGCCGATTTTTGATCATTTATGCCATTTATTTTATATTTTTTGGAATACATAAATAGACGAAGCCATATCATTTTCTCATTAGCATTATTTCTGTCATAATGAAAAGGGGAAAAAACCAACAGAAATTAAATGCAAAAATCGGAAAAAAAATGAAAACCCAAGTTTTTTGAAAAATCAATGACATGCTCCTTTAAATTTGATGAGTACTGTACTTTTGAGAATTTTTTGGCGCGTTTTTCTTGTTTTTTTCATTATTCCCATTTTTTCCCTCCGTTTTTTATAGATATTCTCGAGATTTTTGGGAAATTTGAAAAATCTTTTTTAAAAAATTACTATTATTATTTTTTCTTTTTTTCGATCATTTTTTCAGAATTTATTTTGTCTGCTAGATGTTTTCCATTTTCTTTTAATTTTTTTGGCTGTATTTTTTTGAATAATTTTAATCTAATTTTTTCCAATTTCCAGACCGAAAAATGGCGTCAGCAGTGGGTCCGATATTCGGTGTACTCGGCAGCTGTATGGGATGCATGGTTTTTGTGGAGAATATTGCAAAGTGGGTTTTTTGAAAAATTTGAAAAAATCATCAAAAATAAAATTAATATGATGAACATGCAGATTTTTTTTTTTTTTTTTTGAGTTAATTTTAAAAAAAATGAAAATTATGGTTTATCTACTAATGAAATTTAATATTTAAAAAAAAAAACATGCGAACTTTTTAAAACGAATTTAATAAAATTAAATGAAAATTGAAAATTGAATATTAATTTTTTTTTCAAGTCAATTAAAAAAAATTATTTTTTTCGAATTTTCAAAATTAATTTTTCTAAAATTCCAAATTTCAATCACAAAAAACACTCTGTATCTGTATCTTGTACCTTCTGGCCGTTGTACTCAAAATAAATAGATGTCATAAACCGGTTCTTTTTCGATGGTTTTTTGATTCGATAATGATGGTGACAATGAAAAAGTGAAGGGTACAGTGATAAGGGGTGATAATGGATTGTTGGGGGAACTTTGAATTTTTTTTCGATTTGGAAATGTTTAATTGGAAAATATTAAAATAAAGGGAAATTGGGAAGAAAATGAAATTTAAATTTTTTGAAAAATTTGACAAATTTGGGAATTTTTTCTAAAAAATTGAATTTTCGAAAAATTTAAAATAAATTTAAAAAATACAATTTTTACAAATTAACGATTATTCATTCATACAAAGAGCTGTCAAATAATTTTGTTTTCAAAATTTCAACAAAAAAATTTTAATTTTAAATTTTTTTGAAAAATATTTTTTATGAGACTTGGATTTTTGGATATTAAAGTGTCAGAATTAAGTAAAAAGAACTCACCGTGACCGACGGTCAGTATTGAATAACTGAAGTTTACAATTAAAAATTTTGATGAAAATATTTTTTAAAAAAATCGAAAAAAAAAATTTCGGAATTTTCAGAAATTTTTTTTTAACGCTGAATAAATTCAATAAAAATAATTTAGGATTTTCTTTCAATAATTGAATTTTTTGAAAGAAAAAAAAGTAAAAAATTTGAAAAATACGCAATGTTTTGATTTGTTTCAATTTTCCACCGAAAATTTGCAGACAAGAGCCCGCTGCGATGAACCTGATGACGTTCTCGACATTTCTGTTCATCGCCACTCACGGACTCATCTTCACTTCCAAGTTCTTCACTGTCGGCAACAAGATTCCATTGAAGTGAGTTTTCTGAGCAAAAATTTGAAGAAAATTCCAATTTTCAGAGGCTACGTCTGGACGGTCAGCATGTTTTTCATCGTCAACGTCGTCAATAATCAAGCGTTGAATTTCCACGTTCCCGTACCACTTCATATCATTTTTAGATCGGTTAGTTCTTTTGATGGATTTATTACCAAAATTTCGAATAATATCCGGGAAATTTGAATTTTTTATTTAATAGTGAACAAAAAATTTAAAAATTCAAAAATTAGCTGAAAAAAAATTTAAATTCTCAAAATAATTTCTGAAATTTTTGAAAATTCCAATAAATTTGAATTTCTTGGCGAGACCCATTTTTTAATTTTCGGTAATTTATTGTTGATTTTCGAGAATTTTCCAATTTTTTGATGTACTTAAAAATCGATTTTTCTTTGATTTTTCTGAAATTTGAAATTTTTTTGAATTTTAATTTACGAAAAAAATTGGATAAAATTTTCGCAAAATTCGGAAAAGTAAAATTTCGTTGCGAGACCCATTTTTCAATTTTTTCCAATTTTTTGGAAATTTAAGAGTATTTATAATTTTTTTTTGATTGAAAATCCGAGAAAATTCACTTTTTCATCGAATTTTTCGCAAAAATAAATTTTCGTTCCGAGACCCATTTTTAAAAATTTTTATTACAATTAAATTAGATTTAAAAATGGGTCCCTTTTTTGCAAAACTCATTTTTTGAAAAAAATTATAATTCTAATTTGAAAAAAATAAATTTAATTTGGAAAAAATAAAAAATATTTTTAATGTTCGCCACGATAAATTTAAATTTTTAAAAATTAAAAAATCAATTTTTGTTGTCAGAATTCAATGAAATTTCGAAATTTGGGAGTCTCGCAACGATTTTTTACAAAATTGATTTTAAAAAAAAATTTCAAGAATTTTTTTAATCAATTTTTTTTATTCGGTAAAAATTGCCTAAATTATAAATATTTTTTTAACCCATGATAAAATTGAATTCAAAAAATGTTTTAAATCTTTTTTTTCAACCAAAAAATATTTAATTAAATTCAATATTTGCAGGGTTCCCTACTCGCCACGCTACTCCTCTCGGTATTCCTCATCGGCAAAAGCTACTCGGCTCGTAAATACATTTCCGTGTTCGCCATCACCGTCGGCATCATCATCTGCACCCTTGCCACGTCGGCCCAAGGCGGAGATTCGGGACTCTCGTACGAAGAGGCGTCGAAACACTACAAAGAATGGTCGATCGGAATCGCCATGCTCACGTTCGCACTGTTGGCGTCCGCTTACTTGGCAATCTGCCAGCAGCAAATGTACGAAAACTACGGAAAACATCCGGATGAGGCCATGTTTATTACGGTAAGATAAGACGCTTGGGAATTTTTAAAAAATTAAAAAAAAATGTATTTTTAAAAGAATTGAATAATTTTTAAAAAAATTTGAAAAATGAAATTTTAATTTTTTTTTTAATTTAAAAATTAAAAAAAAAATTGAAAAATTGAAAAAAATTAAATTTTAATTTTTTTGGGAATTAATTTTTTTTTTTTTTTTTTTTAATTTCCCAAATTTGACTTTAAATTTCAAGTTCAAATTTTAGCATTTTTTCTAGATTTTGTTCAGAAAATTATTGGAAGGTTTTCGATTTTTTTTTCTTATTTTTAAATAAAGTTTGGAAAAATTAATTTTTTCAAATTTATGTATTGAAAAATTCAAAATTCTTTTAAATTTAAATTTCTTTAAAATTAAAATTAAATTTTTATTTTTATTTCACTTTTGAATTTTTTGAATTTAGTTTTGATTCGAAAAAATGGAATACTGATTTTTTAAATTTTTTGAAAATAGGTTGAAAAATAATAAAAAATTTAAAAATTAATTGTGCATTTTTTTTTATTTTTTTTTAGTTTTGATTTTGAAAAATCCAATATTAATTTTTAAATTCAAAAGAAAACGTTAAAATTTTTTTTTTAATTTTACAAAATTTATTGTGAATTTTCGGAATTTTTCGATAAATTTTCCAATGATGTTGATTTTTAAAATAATAACTTTTATTTTTTTAATGAAAATTTTTTTTTTTTCCAATTCCCAAAAAATCATTCATTTCTTTTTTCAGCACTTTGTCTCCCTGCCATTCTTCCTCATCATGGGCGGTGACATTGTGTCGGCTGCTGGTAAGCTGTCTGCCAGTGCACCATATCCAATTCTGCCCGGAATCCCGTCGCTCTGGGTCGATTTGGCTGCCAGTTGTGTTCTTCAGTGAGTTTTTGGGGTTTTTGAAATTTTTTTTTAATTGAAAAAAAAATTATTCAAAATTTTCACATTTTTCGTCAAAAATGTATCGAAATTTTTTATTTTTTTCTGGAAAATTCTGGAAAAATGAAAAAAAAAATGTGAAAATTAAATTCTATTCTCTAGATTTTTCTAAATTAAAGAAATTAATTTTCTGTCAATTTTTGGAATTTTTCCGATTTTTTTTTCAAATTTTGTACTAAAAATTTGCCAAAAAAATCTGAAAAAATCTGAAAATTCAAAATAATAAACTGATAATTTTTTCTGCAGATACTACTGCATCAAATTCGTCTACCAACTCAATTCCCGTGTCGATTCGCTGACCGTCACCCTCGTCGTCACCCTCCGCAAATTCCTCTCACTCATCGTCTCCATCGTCTATTTCAAGAATCCGTTCACAGGTTCGTTGGTTTGAAAATGGACAAGAAATAATAGCTAAATTAAAAAAAATAGAAAAAATTAATAAAAGAACATATTTTTGTTGGGAAACACTGAAAAACTGCTGAGATTAAAAGTTATTTATTAAAAAAAAAATAAAAAAGATCAAAATTGAGTAAAAGTTAAGATTTACTATTTTTTAAATAAAATAAAATTTATTTTAAAAATATTTTAAGTTATTTTTTTTTCAGATTTTTCAAAAAAATTAAAATTGAATTTAAAAAAATTTGGGCGGTTTTTCAATTGATTCATTATAAAAAATTAATTTTAAAAATATCAAAAACCATTAAATAATTAAAAAAAAATGATGAAAAGTTGAAAAAAATTGGAAAAACTTATTTTAAAATGTGATTTTTTTAAATTTAAAACAAATATTTTTCAAAAACTAATTTTTTTTAATTTTCAAAAAATTTAAAAAATTCAACAAAAAAAAATTTAAAATTAAAAAATTAAAAATCGAGTCAAAGTTAAGATTACACATGTTTTTAATTTAAAATTTTTTAAATAATTAATCAAGTTTTAAAATAATTCAGCTCAAAAAATCAGAACAAAACTTTATTCAAAAAACTAATTTTTAAAAATTAAAAAAAAAAAATTCAAAATTCAAAATTTTTTAATTTTCAAAAAATTCCCAATTTTTTTTTCCTCAAAATTAATAATTTTCAGCTCAACACTGGGTCGGAGCCGTGATGGTGTTCGCTGGAACTCTCGCTTTTGCTGATATTTGGGGAGGAACAACTCCGAAAGTCGCCAAGAAAGAGGAGAAAAAATCGCAATAATTTTCCGAATTTTTCCAGAATTTTCCCGCACCCTTAATTCATTTCCAAAGATTCTCCCCGATTTTTCCCAATTTTTTTTTCGTATTTTTCCTGTGATTTTGATAGTTTTTTTACATAGTTTGATTTTACGGCATGCTCTTCAAAATTTCGATTTTTTTTTTTGATGGCTCAATTGTGATAATTTGAAAAAAATTCATTTTCGAAAAAGTGAAAAATTGAAAAGGCGATATTGATAAGCTCAATTTTCTGGGGAATTTAAATTAATTTTTTAAAAATTAATTTCAAAAAAAAAAATCAATTTTTGTTTTCACTTGAGACAAATCGATGCGTGAAGAGCCACCGGCTTATGCGGACCGACGAATTTTTCCTCGGCGACCAGGCCGTAGTACAGGCCAGAAGCGCAGAATGAGTCCTGAAATGAAAAATTTTTTATTGGGGAGAGTTATTGTTTTTTTGGAATTTTTTAAAATTTTGACAAAAAATTTGATCTGAAAATTAAAATTTTTTTTTTTTAATTTGAAAATTTCAATTTTGAAATTTTTGAAATTCAAAATTCAATTTGCATTTAAATTGAAACCTCATTCCTAATTTTTTGGAAAATTCAAAAACAATTGAGCTGAAAAATGTTAAATTTTAAATTTAAAAAACCTTTTTTAGAATTTTTTTTCCAATTTATTTATTTATTTTGGATTACTAAAATTCATTAAACAAAAAAATATTTATTTAAATTTTTGAAAACATAAAAATAAAATTGAACTTAAAAATAAAAAACTTCAATTTTTTTAAAATTATTGCTCTCACATCAGATTTTTTTTCAATTTGAACTTCAACTTTTAATATTATGAGATTCAAACAAAGTGGTGATGTCCGCAATTAGAGAATGTTGAGGTTCACGCCACGCTTCCACGTGGCAAAAAACTACGGTAACACTCAATTGGGCTGTGCAACGTATTTTCACGTGAATTCCTCGTCATTTTTATTTTCAAAACTAATTTTCTTTTGCAAAATGACGAAAAATTCACGTGAAAATGCGTTGCACAGCCCAATTGAGTGTTACCGTAGTTTTTTGCCACGTGGAAGCGTGGCGTGAACCTCAACACGCTCTAATTGCGGACTTCGCCACTTCGTTTGAATCTCATAATATTTTTTTTTGAATTCAAGTTAAATTTCCGTCCTGTTTCTTGTGTTTTTTTTTTTAATTTCAAAAACTTCAAAAAATTGAAATGTTAAAGTTTTAAAAATAAATTCTAAGTCAAAGTTCTGCAAGTTTTTCAAAAAAAATTACAATCAATTTGAAAAAACTCACATGTCTAAAAAGATCGTTCATCCGATCGTTATACAAAATCCGATCACTCCATGCCGGACACAGTGTCCGCTGGAACTCTTCCTTTCCGTCTTTGTTCAATTCGTAGTGACGAGATGGCTGGAAATCGATCGATTTTTAATTATCGATTGGATTATCGATTTTTTTTTTAATTCTGCTGTTGAAATTGTCAAAATCGTATAATATATCGATTTGTCCTTTCTTAAATCAATTTTTTTGTAAAATTACCATTGTTTTCGGCGGGAATTTGAACGCATAATTGATTTTAGCAGATCTTGATTT
>LR562928.1:6393-25415 GCA_900536345.3 Caenorhabditis sp. 39 LS-2015
TTGATCGGGAGGCGGAGTGTTTGCAGTGGAAGAGGAAGAGAGTCGATTCAAGGCTCGCATCTGGATGTTCTGTATCTGCTTGTTCCTAAAAATCAAGAGATCTTTTCAAATTCCCGCCCGTTTCATTCTCCTGACTCGGCGATCTCCTTTCGAAGTTGCTCATTGACAGCTATCAGATTGGCCGTCTGGAACAGCAGCGAGTTTAGCTGAGCAGTGGGACTCGCTGGTCCGCTCTGCGATCCAGAGGAGCTCTGTTGACTGTGACTGGACACGTGCACTCCAGATGAGAAGACGCCGCTGTCTGCCGACTCGGTCGACATTGACGACGGCGGCCGCTTCTGCGACGAAGAGGACGTCTTCCCGAGATCTCTGAAAAATGTAACTTTTGGGGGTGGGGGGTGGATGAAGGACGGGTGAGATGGGAAAGTGACAAATCAAGAAGTATCATTGCCAGTTTTTCTCTCCATTCTCTCGTTCGACTGATAGTGACAGTGATAAAGAACAGGATTGATTGTGAGTGTGTTTCTACTGATGCTACTCGCTTTCTAGATGGATTATGCAGATGCACTTGTCAGTTGAGCAACTGAAACTCACTCTTTCTTATTCATCCTGCCTGTCTTGCCAACCGGAATTTGATTAGAGTGAAGTGATTATTAAGCGAGAGAACCGCGTCGTTGCGGGGCAAGGGAAATGACCGCTCAGCTCGACCCAGATGAGGATTTCTCGTGGAGCAGATCCAGTTAACAACCCTGAAAATTGAGAGGTACGGGAGGATATGAAGGCTATAAATGAAAAATGTGAAATGCGAATTGTTCAATCCGACCAAACGACGGGTCATCGTGAACAATGATGGGGATTACTGGTGTAGGTATGTACATAGTTCGACAAAAAACCGGGAGGTGAGAAAGGTGTACTTTGAGTAGTGGTATGAACGAAAAACACGAAGGCGACGGACGGGAACGAGGAGATGACGATAACCGGTTGAGAAGCGAGTAAGTGATAAGGGTGATAAGAAAGAGAAAGAGAGGGACCACGGACTTAGCAGCTGATTGGGGGGCTGATGGCATGAGACAACGAGGTAAATGGAAGGAACATGTGATTGGGAAGGAAGGGGAAGGAATGGGAGGATGGGATGAATGAAGGGGACATTTGTGTTCGTTCGAATCAGTCAGAAATGAGGGAAAACTTGAAAACGGAAGGGGCGGAAGGGGGCGGGTTGCGTAACGCATTGGAACATTATCTCTGAGTGACCGAAAAGGGAAATCTCCCTCTCTCTCTCTTTAAGATGATGTAAATAAAACTGCTTCGAATCGCAGAACACATTTCTCTGTGTGTGTGTGTAATGGAAAGAAAGAAAGAGAGAGAGAGAGAGAGAGAGAGAGAGAGAGAGAGAGAGAGAGAGAGAGAGAGAGAGAGAGAGAGAGAGAAAGTTGTGCCAGCCAGCAAATGGACTATCTCCAAGGCAAGTTGACAGTCAAAGACGAATATTGAAAGGGCAAAAAAGGCGTGGAACCGGCCGGCGGACTAGCAGAAGCAATGCCAGACTATTGCATCAAAACGGCGCACGATTAAGATCAATTGGCAATACACTCACACACACACAGACAAACACGAAACGGCAAAAGGACTTGTCTCCTTCTTCTGGATGGAAGGCAATGGATCAGATCAGATAGTAAAGAGGATGTACCGGGTGTGGTGTTCCAGGGAGAGGATGATGAGGAGGAGGAGGAGGGAATGGATAGGTAGCAAGAGAAAGAGTTTGGGGAAGGACTGAGAGCTTTTAGGCTCTGTAGAGAATGGTGAGAATCAATTGGCTTACAATTAACCAGAAATCAAGCTTGGGGTTTCAGAGTTGCGAAGAAACGGGCGATGTTTGCGGACTACCGTTGCTATGCTTTGCGTATTTTAACACGTATCTCGGCAACGGTAAGAAATATTGAAAAATTGTCAACTAAACAATTGTAGCCCTTGACATTCCGCGTATTTTTGTAGTTGGCAATTTTTTGATATCTCTTACCGTTACTGAGATATACGTCAAAATACATGAGGTCTCTGGCATTCTTTTATGACGGTGACTGTTTTTTGTGAAAATATCACGGAGAACAGATTTTTGCCTGTTTTCAACCTATTTTTAGCAAAATTGTGTGTTTGTTTTTCAAAATATACGTCCAAAAGCTTTGAAAATGAAGAGGTTCAATGAAAAGTGCAAGTAGGCGCGTCGTGTTTGCGGACTGCCGTTGCGTACCGTAACCCTAACCAGAAAATTGTGGTAAACTATGGGTTTTGAACAATATTTGTCGGTAAAATGTAAGAAAAATCAGTTTTATGCTGTTTGACACTATGATACGGAAAAAAAGTGTGAAAATACAGTGTCGGCTATTAATTTTTGCCTAGGTAGCATATATTTTACATACATATATCTCTGTAACGGTAAGAGCTATCAAAAAACAGTCAACTAGAAAAACACGCAAAACATCAAGCGCTACATTTGCTAGTTGACAGCTTTTTGATATCTCTTACCGTTACGGAGATATAAGGCAAAATAAAGAGCGGTGTTTGTGAGCTGCCGTTGGATACGGTAAATTTCGGAAAAAATCAATGACGAATAGCAGGAAATTCAGCAGTTTCAACAAGAAAACAATTCAAATGGTAAGAATAATATTGAATCGAATCTTGCTAGATTCAAGCGTTCTTGGCAATTAGCAGCAAAGTACTGGTATTCCTCCACCTCCACCTTCGTCTCTCTCGGTCTCTCCACCTCTTCTTCACACAAACCAGTCCTCTAGAGATGAAGAAGAAGCAGAAGCAGAGGGATCCTCTCGAAACGTATGCACGTAATAGCCTGGCGTTGTCTCGTTCTCTTCCGAAGAGAAGGAGAAGAATAAGAAGAAGGAGAAGCCTACGCAATCGCTATCTAGCCGAATGAAGGAAAAGAAGAAGCGGTAGTGGAAGAATAGGAAGAATAAGAAGAAGAGGATGAAGAGAGTCAAGGAAGAACAGCAGAAACTTGCTATCGATCAGTCGCAGGTGTGAGAAGAAGACGATTTTGGGAGAGGAGAAAGGGAAAAGACATGGAACGGTACAGAGGTGTGTGTATGGACTGGCAGATGGGATACGTAGCGACGGCAGGTGCGCAGAGATACAGTTATCGAACAGTTAGCAGGCAACTTATGGAGGAAATACGAATTGAATTGTCCAGCAGAGATTCGAATTCCCGCATTTTTCCAAATTTTCGCTTAGCATTGACGATTTTTAGGTTTTCGCGGCAGGACGGGACGGACGGACCCTTACGATTTCGGATTTTGGATAGCAACATTAGGACCATTCGTTTGGGAAGTCATGGCCGAGCTTTTGCAAGTTGAAACGTTCGGTCATATGGTATCACAGCGACAAGATCAATCGATCAGAGCTTAGGATCAAGACCAGATTGCAAGACCTGCTGTGGTGGCCGAACTTTTCCTCTGCAAAAGCTCGGCCACGCTCCATACTACAGCAAAACTCTCGATATTTTGTTGAAATTGCTGATGAGGAAGTTGAATGTGGCCTAGGTCTGATGTTGCAAAGACTCGGCCACCGACTTCAGGTTTCGCGGCTGATGTTGACGGAGCTGAAGATTCAAAGGTTCAAGCAAATTTGACATGGCTTAACTTCTTAGCGGGGAGAGCTCGGCCATTACAGACAGACTGTCATGCTTCTCCGCCACGCAATGTTCAAACATCAGCCTCACAATCAACATCTCTGGATTCTGACGACAAGGACAAGGAAAGTGGGAAGTGTAAATGAAAGAATAACTGTCGATGTCTTGCCAGACACCCTCTCCTGGCAAACAAGTAACACATTCTTCCGGAAGTGTCCGTCCGCCCTGTCGCCGCCTTCCTCCTCCTTCTTCCCTAACTGCCATTGTCAACGAATGCCATCCAGCATCATCATCCTCTTCAACACCACTTCTTCTCCTTGTCATTCCTCTCATTCCAACCGTCCCGTCCCGTCGGTTCGTTTGGTCGCTTCATTCATTCCCACCACCGCCGCCACCGCCGACGTCTTCTTCTTCTTCTACTTCTTTCCCGGCGGGATATCGCCGGACGGCAGCTAGCCGTCGAACGAATTAGCATAAGCGACGGGACGGTACGGCTGGAATTGACGAGAATACGAGGATCGAAAAGTCACGTCTGGCCGGATAATTGACCGCTTCTCGGACTGGTGGCTGGCTGGTGAACGGTAATTACAATGTCTGATGTCGCGACAATGAATGGAGGAAAAGGGGGAAAGCTTTGGAAAGTACTTGGGGGGAGAGGAAGGATCAGAACACACAAGCGCGGGAATTCAAATTCGAATTCGAATTTGGAGGAATGATGGCGTAGGGAAACTGAACAAGAAGTCGTACAGTTATAAAGGTGTGCTTGTGTACTTTGATATATAACTCAAGAACGGTAAGAGGTATCAAAAAATTGCCAACTATGAACTTATAGCCCTTGATGTTCCACGAATTTTTGTAGTTGACCGTTTGTCGCTATCTGTTGCCGTTACTGAGATATAAGCTAAAATACACAAACATGCACTAAAAACTCTGCTGACACAGCTAATTTGACGCAAACTCACGACCAAACAGAGAATTTCGGTAAAAATGTGAATTTCTTACTGAAAATCAGTGTGCGTGTCATTTTCGAAGCTTTGATACATTCAAAATGCTGGTTTTCAGGTATTCACCGTGAAAACTTTTCTCGGAAAGTTGAATTGACGCCTGCTTGCACCAAACTTGACGCCAACTTACAGAAACGCAAAAGTTGTTGACGTGAGTTGAAATTCTAGCTTAAGCTAGCTCAAAAATTGAGAATTCAAAGCAACGACAGACTTCGAAAATCCAAATTAATTCCCTCGCAAAATACATGCGCACGATTCGACGAAAAGTCACGGACCTCGCAAAAAAGGCATACAGTAACCTAACCCATTTTTGTACAAGACAGAACAGACACACAATAAAATCCGCGAAAATGACGCGTGGCAAGCTAGTTAGCCGCGCAATATATTGAATCAAAATCTAGCTGATAACGCTGATAAGGCATGGCCGCCAAGTGCGAAGATGGCGCGGGAGAAGAAGAAGAAGAAGAAGCATCGTCCCGGGAAGAAGGAGAAGAGAGGGAAAAAGAAAAAGTGGCTAGGGAAGCGGCCGACGGACCGCCCGTTGCTGCAACTTCTCGGGAAAGAAGAAGGACCCGCGCGCATGGAACCGGTCTCTCTCTCTCTTCCTCTCGGTCTTCTTCTCTCCTGTCGCCTCTCTCATGAATGGCAAACGATGAATCCAGAAGACGCATTCAATGCCTGATTTTTATTCATTTCCTCCTTCCGATCCTCCTCCTCCCAACTGCCCAAAACCATGGTTGTCAGGATTTTTGGGAGAAAACGTCTGGTATCCTGCTCCTGGGCATGCCAAAAACAGAGAGTCGTGTCATTTTCAGATGCAAAATGTTTATGTTATGGGGGGTTGGATTTGAATTTGGATTCAAATTCGAACGAACACCAAACGCTTTGGGAAAAAACAAAAGCAAAAGAAGAAGAAAAAGCATGATAATCCAGAAAACAGTGCATACGAGGAATCGGCATTTCATTTCAGGTCCACGCCGATCTTTTGACATGGAACAGAGGCAAGGTGTGAGTGGGGTCGTAGGCATTCGACAGATCGATTCCCAGATGTTGTTGGTATCTGGAAATGCAAAGTGGATTGCTAGGTACGCACCCAAATGGTCCCTTATTTACCTCATCAACTTCCTCTGCATGAAATCCGAAATGTTCACCGGCGGCCGCATCGTCCCCATCGCCGTCCGCACCTTTGCCACCGCCGCTTGCCTCGGAATCTGCTCCTTGTGCATCAGATACGCTGACGCAAACGCTGGCGCTCTGTCAAATTTCAAATTTCAATTTTATTTTCAATTTCCGTTCATCACCCCCCTCCCTCCGCCAACCTGTTGCGTCCCCGTGTACTGCACACCAACACATTTCGATTCGCTCTCTGCGCTCTCTGCACCAAATCGATGAAGCCGTCAAACATGTCGTTGAGCTTTGTGTCTTCAGACAGCTGAAATTGGATTTGTGTGCACATGTGTGTGTGTGTGTATTGGAAACACACCTGCATGCACCTCTGCTCGGTTTCGGGAAGACTGAACGACAGATAGTATCGGAAATGGCTGCTGGCTCGAGAGCAAAAGCACGGACAGTCGAAGCCGCGATTCGAACGCCGCGAGTCCTGCACATGATCGGCACTCTCGTCGGCTATCTCGCAGATGAACTCAATGTTCAGTCGACACATCAGCGAATTGTTGTTGACGGCGTCTATGGCCGATGCGAAGACGTTCTCGTCAATCTGCCAAACCACCTCGTCCAAGTACAACGAACGCAGCGATCCGGTCCGCACTGTCGCCTCGGTTGTCGGCGTGGGAGTCGGTGGCGAAGACGAAGTGGTCTTCTCGTCATCTGGAAGTTCGTCGGACAGAGAACTCAGCGATAAGATAGAGGACGGAGACAGTGGCTCGGTGCTGTCTGAGTCCTTTTCGAGAGAAAAGTTCACGTGGGAGACCGAAACGGGAGTCCGGGGAGTCTCCATGTTGTCGTCTTCATTGGAGAGAATCGAGACGGTGTCGTGCTGGAAAGATGGGGATTATCGATAATGAACTGTTCCAATTATTTTCAACTACGCTCTATTGAGAGAGTCATTCAAGCTGTTAAATATTTCGATTTGATTCCCAGGAACAGGTGCAAAACATTAGCCGTTTTTGCTACTGTTTTTAACAGTAGCCTCCCATGTAAGCCACATTAATAACGTACATATCTCAGTAACAAAAGAAGATATCAAAAAATGGTCAACTGCAATAATACGCAAAGTACCAAGGGCTACAACTTTCTAGTTGACCGTTTTTCAGTATCTCTCACCGTAACGGAGATATGTCTTACAATCAGAATACAAAATACTCTTCATCCAATTGCGACTCTTGCAAAATCACTCGAAAACACATTCCCGAACATGCGGAATTAGTTCGACCACGGCCACGCATGCACAAAAAAAAGCACAACTTTTTAACAAGCGGCTGCCCGTGATAACTCAATTATCCGCCCGCTTTCCGTCCAGATTGGATTGTACTTCCTGTTTTTCACCTCGATCTTTCCCTCCCCTCTTGGCTCTCTCCCCCTCTCTCCCCCCTCTCTCTCCCTTTCTGGCTCAGTATCACATGCAAGGAAAGAAAGAACACGCGCGACATGCGGTGTGAGATGAAGAAGTCCACAACATTACCGATTGGCAGAATCCCTGCCAACGACTGGCCGATTTCGGATCGCGCACCTTGGCCGGTGCCACTTTGATCAGCCGCCCAGAGACCATTCCATTGTCAATCGAAGAAGCCGTCGAAACGATCGAAATGACCGACGAAGACCTCGTCGGCGGAAGAGTCGGAGTCGGTGAGTCGACAGTGTCCGCATCTTTGCAAAGGATCCGAGTGAACTTGTTGTTGCGGTTGATCAGTGAATGGATCTGCTTGCTGTCTAGTCCCGGTGTACTTCCGGCACGAGATCGGATTGATTGTCTGGAAAGGGGAAAATGTAGTTAGTTTGGGGGACAGAAGGATAGTCACTGATCTTGTCAATTGATACTGGACTCTTAAAGGTTAGATTAAATACTCGAAATCACATTTTCACCTGGGAATGGGTTATAGAGTTTTTTCTCTTTTCTAACTTATTTTTGAGTTCTAATTTGAATTCTAATTGTAAGCTTCAGAATTTGTTCACGTCATCTAAAATTTGGTTGCTACTTGACTTGTTAAAAAGCCCTAGGTAACAAGTATTTTGACACAGAACTCAAAAACCGTAAAAGATATCAAAAAATGATCAACTTTAAACTTGTAGCCCTTAAAATTCTGCGTATTTTCATAGTTGATTTTTTTTTGATACCTCTCATCGTTCTTGAGATATTCATGAAGGCGTATACCAAGCTTTACCGCGTCGCTGTTCCATATGCATTCGCGCTTTGTTGAGTGGATTTGCGGAAACAAACGGAAAAAAGCACGGCACTGATCAATTTTGCCTTACTCCCCGTGTTTTGACCCCATTGATCTTGCTAAATTATCCCCTACTCACAATTTCTGATTCGACGACGACGACGACGACGATTTCGAGCTTCCGGAACTCTTCATCTCTTCTTCTTCGTCTTCTCCACCGTCTTATCGACAAGAATAGAATGCACAAGTCAAACTTCAGTTCAGCGAAGCGTGTTTTTTCTTCTTTTCTCAAAAAGCAACAAGCACGACGAGACCGCCTGAAAACAGATGCTGTATAGACAATGATGACGTATTGAAGACGTGTGACAATGAGAAGAAGAAGAAGAAGAAGAAGAAGAAGAAGAAGACCAAACAGACAACGCGCCGGATATGAGCAACAGCGCGTGATGCTAGAACTCTGCTGCTGAATCTGAATCGGTTCTCCTTCTCTCCTTCGCCAAGATATAATTTGTCGGCGGCGGGGGGGGGAGAACTTCTCGAAGAGGATGACAAACTGAGAGCTGAGAGAGCAACTAGGTGTCGAGCAAGAGAAAAAGAGAAAGCTCCAGAAGCTCTCCTGGGTAGTCTGTGGTCTAGGCCCCGCCCCAAGCGCCCGCGCAATCTGAAATACACATGTCGCCACGGGCAACCGGTGCCGAGGAGCCAACATGGAGCTCCCGCTCCGGCTCCGCTTCTCTCGCCGAAAAACCAAAAACTCGCTGCTGCCACCCGCCCGCTGATTGTGATTATGTGCGTGCTCGCACACTTGTCATCTGAAGCGACGGGGTTCTGGGAATTGAAGAATTTATGATGATGAGGGGGGAGGTGGAATAAATCTATCAATAACTAATCCATAACAAAAAGTTGTTTCTTGTCAAACTTTGTCTCGGCTTCCCTGAGAGCCTTCGCATGATCTTCCAGTCGATTTCGCACGAATTCCATCTTGCGCATCTCGCCGCTCTTCATCCATCCACTCAACTCTGCATACATCTCCAATCGCTTTTCGGGAGTCTTCTGGGCGTCATACCAGCGAGTGATCCAGAATCCGCGGAAGGAAATGTCCTTGAAGATGAGCGGTCCGGTGGGGGATTGTACGAGTTGCTTGCTCATCCCTCCGTACGTCACCATGCAACCATCATTGTCGAGAAGACCGGCAAGGTGCAGAGAACTTCGACCCCCGACGCAATTCAACGCCAGTTTCACCCCGGGGAACTTCCTCTTCCGGCTATACAACTCTTCTTCAGTCAGAACTTCATTAGCTCCGAGACTCTTGAGCTCTTT
Source organism: Caenorhabditis sp. 39 LS-2015 (assembly GCA_900536345.3). Classification (NCBI taxonomy): domain Eukaryota; kingdom Metazoa; phylum Nematoda; class Chromadorea; order Rhabditida; family Rhabditidae; genus Caenorhabditis; species Caenorhabditis waitukubuli. The sequence goes on from LR562928.1 coordinate 15,696, forward strand.
CACCAAATCCCCCAGATTCTCTCGATTCCTGACGACGTTGATCGTCTTGACTCCAAGGATACGACAGATTTGAATAACTTGCCTTCCGACAGCAGAATTCGCTCCATTCTGAACGAGAATGTCTCCTTTCTTGAGGTCGATAAAGTCTTTCAGCATACGGTAGGCGGTTGGGGGGTTTCCCTGAAGAGCAAGATTTTCAAATTGCTCAACAACAACAAAAAAATCACCGAAAACACGGCAGCATACTCTAGTGGAAGACTCTTATCAATCGGAAAGACATCAGATTCCGGATGGATTCCGAGTTCTCGCCACGCCCCGACGCCGGTATTGTGCGTAACTACATGGTCTCCGAGTTTGATAAAGTTCACGTTTTTCCCGATGCTGATGACCTTTCCGAATCCTTCAACACCTCCGACAGCTGGCAAAGGTGCTTTTACTCCGTAGACACCTGAAATTTTAGAGTTTATGGCAATGCTCTTTTTTCTGCACCTTCCGCTTTACTTCTTGGTGATGAGACCAAAATGAACCTCTGGCCGAAGTTTCGCAACAGAGAAAGTTCGGCCGCATTGTTTTTCCCTCCAAAACACATTGATTCTCACCTTGAATCTGATTCAAATCCCCTGGATCAATGGGCGCTGCAATCCACTGCACAAGCACTTTTCCATCCCCCGGCTCATCGGCAATTGTCACTGTTTTCAGTCGAATCATCTGAAAACTATGTTATAATGATGTTTTTGACATTTCCATCCGAATTACTCACCTCTGCCGGATTTCCATAACCTTCATACACTAATTGCCGCGTTGAAACTGCTCGTTTCCAAGTGCGGGATATCGTAAACAAGCGAAACATCAGAATTCTTGTTGGGGTTTTTTTTTTTTGAAAACAAAAAATCCGAATGGGGAGTGTTGACGTGGACTGGACACGTGAAATTAAAACCAGTGGAGTTTATCATCCGGAAGGTGATAATAAAAATACGAGCAAATCTACATATCGACAATCTAGGCGAACATCTAATTAACAAGTTATTCCATAACGAAAAGCTGCTTCTTGTCGAACTTTGTCTGTGCTTCATCGAGAGCCTTCGCATGATCCTGCAGTTGGTTTCTGACGAATTCCTGCTTCTGCATCTCGCCGCTCTTCATCCATTCACCCAGCTCTGCATACATCTGTAGTCGTTTCTCTGGAGTCTTCTGGTCGTCATACCATCGTGACATCCAGAATCCTCGAAGCGAAATGTCCTTGAAGATCAGTGGACCGGTTGGGCATTGCACTGGTTGCCCGTGACTTCGAATTCTAGCGTCGATGGGAACTTGACTGGTTCGAAACCACCAACAATTAGAAATTGAACAATAAAAGAGAAGCAGTCGTTTATTCACATAAAAAGATAGCGAGAAAAATTAATGATTATGAACACAAAAAACATCAAATAAATATTATCCGTGTACTCTTTTATAAACTTCAGTTTTACCGTAGTGAGTATAAATTTTGAGCTCCGAGTTTCGAATATACAAATGGTTACTCTCAAAACAAAGCAAATTGTTATTAAGACTACGAGAATAATCGATTTTCCATCCAGACTTAAAGGAAGTTAGTGTATTAGAATTGGTCTCAATGATAAAGTCACCACACAGGGAAAACTTTCTATATTTGGGAGCTTTTGTAGATGCATCATACATGTTGAAAAAGTTTCCTATGTACTCCCAGGTGCCAATAATCTCTTCGACAATTGGCCGCTCCGATGTCTGATTCTGAATAGGGAAATTAGAGAGAAACTGTGAAAGTGGTGCAAACTTGTGTTTTGACATGTATCTCAGTAAAGATATGAGCTATCGAGAAACGGTCAACTAACAAGTTGTAACCTTTAACATTTTGAATATCTTGGTAGTTGACCAGTTTTTCTTCTCTCTTGTCGTTATTAAGATACTTGCCAAAATACGTGGAACCTAGTATGGGTAGTGCTGTACTTACCTCATTTAAGCATGAATGTCGACAAATCGAAACAACGTTATTGAGTGCTGATTGATTGACATTGTCAAAATTGTTTTGATGCAATTTAATTTTCAAATCTGTCACGTTCTTTCGAATTGCCCCAAGATCCTCAAGAATAGCCCGATTGATTGCCCCTTGAGCCTTCTTAAACTCTGAGTTTTCCTTTCGAAGAGCTTGCAGTTCTTTGAGCAGTTCAGTGTTCAATTCGCCACGGGAATCGGAATTTTGGAAATTCTGAAGATTTATTTTTAGTGTTACACTGAACATTTTATACACTTACATTTGTCAAACCATCATCCATTTCAGCCAGTTGTAAGTGAAGTCTTCGGAGTTCAGCGATCGAATCGATTGGCGAGTTGTCAGTCATTCTAGGCAAAGAATTCAATAGAAGTCGATTGGAAGAGAGAGAAAATCAGAAGACGACCAGCTCAGAAAGGCGTCAAAAGAGCAGAATGACCCAAGGATCCTTCTGGTACGTACTGGATGGTGTGCCCGTTCGTGCGCACATCATCTACCACCACCGCCACGATGACCTCTATTGAGACACACAAGGAAGATGAGAGACATGGTGTCTGCATACGTCTTATTATCCCACCGTGTCTAATTAACTATCCCGAGAAGATGCGGCTGATGACGTGGCATCTGAAGATATCTCTGGGTACCGCTAAGGTGCAATTAATTACATTTATCTTCACCTTAGCAGTGCGCAGGCCAATTTTCAGATGACGTGGCATCTCTGCGTCTCTCATCTTCCTATTGTGTTTCAATAGAGGTCATCGTGGTGGTGGTGGTGGATGATGTGCGCACGGGCGGACACACCATCCAGTTCGTACCAGAAGGATCCTTGGGTCATTCTGTTCTTTTGACGCCTTCTGAGCTGGTCGTCTTCTGATTTTCTCTTTTTTCCCATCGACTTCCATCAAATTCTTTGCCAAGAATGACTGACAATTCGCAAATCGACCAGATTGCTGAACTCCGAAGACTTCAATTAGAATTGACTGAAATGGATGATAGTTTGACAAATGTAAGTGTTTAAAATATTCAGTTTAACACTAAGAACAAATCTTCAGAATTCCCAACTTCCCGATTCCCGTGGATCATTGAACACTGAATTGCTTAGAGAACTGCAAGCTTTCCGAAAGGAAAACGCAGAGTTTAAGAAGGCCCAAGGAGAAATCAACCGATCAATATTCGAAAAACTTGAGGCAATTCAAAGGGAAAACGCCGAGTTCAGGAAGACCCAAGGAACAATCAATCGGGCAATTCTTGCGGATATTGGAGCAATTCGAATGGACGTAACTGATTTGAAAATCAAATCAAATCAAAACGATTTGGTCATTCGACCATTACTCAAGCACTCTGCGTCAATTAGTCGAAACTCAAGCGTAAATGAGGTAAGTACAGTGCTACCTATACTAAGTTCCATGTATTTTGGTACGTATCTTAATAACGACAAGAGATATTACAAAATTGGTCAACTACCAAAATATTTCAAATGTTAAGCGCTATAAGTTATGCCTATAACTTGTTAGGTGACAGCTTCTCGATAGCTCATTTCGTTACTGAGATACATTTCAAAACACAAGTTTGCACCACTTTCACAGTCTCTTTCTAATTGTCCTGCTAATTGTCCTATTCAGAATCAGCCATCGGAGCGGACAATTGTCGAAGAGATCATTGGCACCTGGGAGACAGTCGAAAACAATTACAATAACAACATATATATAAAAGGTCAGAAATATAAAAAGTTCACCTTGTGCGATGACTTTATCATGGAGAGCAGTTCGGATACTCTCACTTCCTTTAATTCTGAATGGAAAATCGATTATTCCCGTTGTCTTTTTAACAATACGCTTCATCAGGGAATTAGACAACTGTATATTCGAAACTCGAAGCTCTACATTCATTCTCACTACGGTGAGACTGAAGTTCATGAAAGAGTAAGTGAATAATATTTATTTGACCCTTTTTTGTATTTACATTTAATTCTTCTTGCTATCTTTCCGAATAAACGATTGTTGCTTTTTATTGTTCGATTCCCATTTTTTGATACATTTCAAAGTTTGCTTTGAGTTCAGTCCAGTTGCGAAACTTTACAGTCACGAAAAATTCTGGTCTTCACCAAGAAGTTATCTAATAGAGAGAGGGAAACAGTGCTTAATTTTCACAATATTCTCATCACGAAATTTCCCCGCAAATGTCAAATAAATTTACCTGTACAGTCCCTTGGTTTTCTCCGTATTCGAGGGATACATTACTCACCAGTCCTTCTAGGAGCACCAAGTGGAATAAAAACCGGTGGAGTTTATCATCCGGAAAGTGATGACAAAATAACGAGCAATTCTACATATTGACAATCTAGGCAAACATTTAATTAACAAGTTATTCCATAACGAAAAGCTGCTTCTTGTCGAATTTTGTCTGTGCTTCATCGAGAGCCTTCGCATGATCCTGCAGTTGGTTCCTGACGAATTCCTGCTTCTGCATCTCGCCGCTCTTCATCCATCCACCCAACTCTTCATACATCTGCTGTCGCTTCTCCGGAGTCTTCTGAACGTCATACCATCGTGACATCCAGAATCCTCGGAGCGAAATGTCCTTGAAGATCAGTGGACCGGTTGGGCATTGCACTGGTTGCTTGCTCATTCCACCGTACGTCACCATACAGCCACCATGATCGAGAAGACTCGCCAGGAATAGGGAACTTCGTCCTCCGACGCAATTCAACGCCAACTTCACTCCACGGAACTTCTGCTTGCGGCCGTAAAGCTCTTCTTCAGTGATCACATCCTCCGCTCCGAGATTCTTGAGCTCCTTTACCAAATCGTCGAGATTATCTCTCTTTCGAACAACATTGACAGACTTGACACCGAGTATTCGGCAGATTTGAATAACTTGTTTTCCGACAGCAGAATTCGCTCCATTCTGCACAACAATGTCTCCTTTCTTGAGGTTGATGAAGTCCTTCAGCATACGGTAGGCGGTTGGCGGGTTTACCTGAAGATATCATTTGGTTTTTAAGAATCAGAAAGAGCAAACTCACTTGGAACACTGCGGCATACTCCAGTGGAATAGTATTGTCAATCGGGAAAACATCAGCTTCCGAGTGAAGTCCAAGTTCTCGCCAGGTGCCCAATCCGGACTTGTTCGGGATTACATGATCCCCAACTTTGATGAAATTGACGTTTGATCCAACGCTGATCACTTTTCCAAAACCTTCGTTGCCTCCAACAGCTGGTAGTGTTGGCTTCACTGGGTAGACTCCTAAAAATCTAGGAGTTTGACGAGATTTCTGAAAAAATTGATACCTTGAATCTGATTCAGGTCTGCTGGATTGACAGGAGCCGCTATCCATTTGACAAGCACTTGATCAGCTGCAAGTTTGTCAGCAATTGTCGCTGTCTCTAGTTTAATCACCTAAACTACAATCAGATTAAGATTTTATCAAAATAGAGGAAAAACTTACTTCTGGCGGATTTCCATATCCCTCATAGACCAATTGCCGAGTTGAGGCAGCTCGTTGCAATGTGCAGGCTCTGCTGAACAATTTCAACATCTGAAATTTGAAATTGACAGGAATTTTGGCAGGAAATTGGAAGAATTCGCAGAAAAAATGAAAAAAAAAAACAAAATAAATTGGTGTAGATTTACGATAAACAAGGGTTGTTTACGGAATTTCGGAGCATCGTCCGCTTTTTCGTCGGCGTCTCTCGGGTTTCAATGATCTCTCATCTCTTAAACTTTCGGGAAAACTTATTATTTTTCTTCGATTTTCTGACCGAATTTGTTGTTTTTCTTGTTTTTTTTCCAATTCCTAAACGTATTTTCCGCTTCTCTACACTTTCCCAGTGAATCTCCATAAATCCTCGGTCCGTCCTTCCCTAATCAGTCACCGACACGGACGGTGCGAAGCCAACCCCTTGAAGAAGCGAATCCAATTAAACATTTGTTGTGTCGCGCAAGGCTACAGAAGACGTCCTTCACGCAACCTTTTCCGACTCGAAGCAGAGTGTTTTCACTTCTTTTTTACTTCTTTCCTTCTTTCTCTCTCTCCAAGAGAAACATGAAACACATCTTGCAACACTACTGCCATAAAGCACACTCCGCCTCCCCGAAGCGCAGTCGCCGATAAACAACGCACACATACACTTCTGCGTGGTTGGTCGTCGCGAGCCGTGCCGCCATGCCACAAACCGCCGCACAATTTACTCCAAATTTCGCATTTTTTCGTCGTCCTCTACTCATTGTCCCCGAAGGCGTCACCCGATACACTCGGAGATGCCCTCTCGGGTTTCACACTGCCTGCGGCAGCAGCTCTTTCTCTCTGCTCCCGTCCGTCCCCCTTCCGGCTAATCAATCATCAGCACAGGTTCCGACATAGTTTCGAAACGAGGAGAGGGCGAGGGACAGCGTAAACAAAGCCGTCCGTCCGCCCGTCGATCGGTCGTCGTCGACCTTTTCTCTCTCTCATTTCACCCGTCTTCTCTCGTATCGCCCCTACCTTCTTGCTGTGTTTGTGAGTGAGAGAAACGGCCACAACCAACCCGAAATTGTTTTTTTTTTCGTCGGGTTTTGTCTTTCGGCAGTACTGCTACTGCCTCCTTTCGATTCGGAGAGGGTCGCGCGCCTCCGATCGATCTCCCGATTTATTCCCAATTTTGCCTTTGCCAAAGGCTCCCACGGGTCAAGCAAACAGCTTGTTTTCGTGTACATGTTGACGTTCTCCCGATTTTGGCAGATCGCGGTAAACATGTTCCCGACGGTAGTGGAATTGAATAAGTCAGTGTTTTCGATGACTTCCCACGTCGAGTGCGTGTAAATATCACGGAATTCCCACTTTTCTTATCAGCTTCAGCGTCTCTCAAACTGCGTTTTATCAGTTTCTAGTCGTGCTGGATGCCATTTCCATTTCCAACTTCTCAGCGATGACTAGTACTCGCTCAACTTCTAAATACCATTGAAAAATGCCTTTTGGAGCATTTTTCTCTCTTTTCATCTTTTTTTGCCCAAGAAACAGTCGTACAGCAAACTTTAAACAATGCCGTTGCTCCGTATCGATATTACCCGGTACTAGTACTATAAGTCATCAAATTCGTCAGCAAATAAAATAAGGGGGTTGGCGAGGAAATAGGAAAAAGAAAGAAGAAGAAGAAGAAATAGTTCGGCGCCGCCCATCATTCCTTCGACGATAAAAGAGATGGAGAACACTTCAGAAAACCTCAGACCTCTCTGTGTCGAGACACGACGCTGACTCTTTCCCTTTTCACGTTTTTGTATACACTTGGTGGGTTTCATGATGCCGTCCCCCCGCATCATAACGCACCCCCATGAGAGAGAGCGGAACGTACTTTTCGAACTTGCATGAAAAGTATAATTGTGTCGGATTTCCCGCCACATTTCACCCGCTGCGCCGGTGCGGTGCGCACACGCTTATTCGCATCCATTTTTGATGTTTGAAACGAAACGACGAAACGCTTATGGAGCGAGAGACTCGTTTCGAATTTCGAAACACACTGCCATTTTTGTGGTCGAATAGGCAAAATGAGAAACAGAATTTAGGGTGTGGTAGTTGTAGATGCCCTGCGCGCCGCGCAACGTTTCGTTTCCGAATCTGAGCGCCAGATGCAAGCCACATGTCTCTTTTTTTTCTCTCCCTGATGAGACGCTTGGTTTACGAGACAACAAACATCTGCACTTGAGGTCGAGGAACGCTCTGCTCTCGACACAAAACTCAGCTTTTTTCAATTAGGCATTTGGAGAATCTTCTATTTAGAACTTTCTAGATCTAGATTGCAAACTCCTTTCCTCTGGCACCTTAAAGTCTAAAGGAAACGCCAAACCAAACATTGCATACAATGTACTCCATAAAAAACGGGAATATGCAAATGCAGGGCTCTTTCAATTCCTTCTCCCCCATTTCTCGATGTGTCACCTCATCATAAACACATCGTCGACTCTCATATTTTATCACCATGGTTTCCCTTTGGCCCGAGAATGAGCCTGCGTCTCTCGAAACTCTGTGATGATGTGACGCCTGTTTACACGTCTGTTGTCTCTTTCGACTATTTACAAAACGCCTCCTCTCCACATTCTCTCCTCGGCCCCGCTTTTATTGCCATTGTCGTCTCTCTCGCTTATCGGTTTCCGTTGTCGTCGTCGCCTTTCCGCACTTCTTGTTGATATACAGATATTAATCATCATCAACATTATCAGAATTCGATTTCGTTTCAGGAATCTTCTTCCCCAACCTGCAAACCAACATGTCCGCTGAAGAGCCAAAGTCCTACGTGAGTTTCGGGAAATATAGGAGGGGGAAAGCGAGAAGAAGCAAAGCGCCGCGCAAATGAACCAACCGAAACCATCTTCGTCGCTATCGATATTTTTGTTTACCACGGCCACGCCCCGCAGTAGTCGAGATGATGCAAAGACGGCGACGGGGTGAATCAGAAAAAGGCGCAAGCAAGCGACGAAATGAAAAAATTGGAAAAAGAAGTAGTGGGATCTGTAAATGAGCGGTTGCTGTCCGAAAGTACACTGGTGTTTGGCCTACGATTGTTGAATCAGCAGGCACACTGTATAGTTTATGGTCGAACTTCGAAATGACAGTGTTGAAATATGTAGAAGTAACAATTATCCCAAGGTTTTTGATCTCTTGTTTTCGAAATTCCATCTCGAGAAACGTCCCTTCCAGAGCGATGTGTCATCGTTTGAGGGTTTCAATTCCAAACATTCTTTTCTGCAAATAGAGTGCACTTTTTGAGCTTTTCTTGAGGAAAGGCAGGCTTCTCCGAGAAAGAGTATCCTATCCTATCCGTGGGAGTGAGAGAGGGAGAAATGCGGCTCTTATCAGCTGAGAAAAGATTCTCTGCAGAGACCAAAAAGCGATCAAGATTGGTCACCGTTTCCCTGCCAAAAGTTCTTTCGTAATTTCTCTTCCCCATGAACGATTATTGGCGGCCATCTCGATGCGAATTATCGAGAGATTCGAGTGAAACGAAACTAAATGCTTCGTCAACCCCTTCGCCACTCTTTCCGGTTTGAGAAATTCGACAATTGGAAGCGGGGAGAGCGCCACGTACGTACGTTCCCGCAATTATACGGCGAGAACGTGATAATGAGCTTCTCGTCAACTAATCGATGATCCCTTGCGTCGCTTCCAAGCCGAGATACACAACAAAATGCAACATCAGCAGCGCGAGATTCGGTGTCTGTTTGAAGTGTATTTCGGGTCATTTCCTCCACTCCGAATCGAATCGCGCCTTTCTGTGAAGTTTGCACGTGACCGCCGCCAAGGCGAAAGGCGGTAAACAGTAATGCGACGACGCAAATATTGAGCAACTAGTGGTTCATGCGTTTGCCCTTGCGCCCCTCTCGGAATTCGCATAAACCCCACTCTTCTCGTCTCAACATTTCCCGTCGTCCAGAAGGTTCTTCCCATTCCTTCCTTCGCCTCTCGCCATCTTACAGTGGTGATTCATTCTGACTTGACGATCAGAGAGCACACATTGCCCGGAGACGCAGGAGCGCACAAAAAGAAACATCGGTGCTGCGCCTCCCTCACCGTCCCTCGTCTACCATCAAAAGTGGGAGGAGCTTGCAAATGTTATGAATGACACGCCGTCTGCGTCCTCCGTCCTCTCTCGCACCTCAGCTTGAAACTGTTTACCGGGCGTCAGTTTCTCTCTCTGCACTCGTCCTGAACGGTCGTGTGCTCTCTGAAACCTTTTCGC
>LR562931.1:11704-25766 GCA_900536345.3 Caenorhabditis sp. 39 LS-2015
TACCGACGGGGCGACGTAGGTGAATCCGACGAACGGATTGTCGCCGTTCAGACTGAAGTTCGTCTCGCACGGCGAATCGACCGGTGTCATTTTGGTGAATCGGGTGTCGAAAAGCGACACGTCCTCCTCGTTTTCTATCTCCGGCTTGAACGGCGCCTCGAGCTGACGAGCGTAGACCTGCTCCCAGTCCTGATTCTTGAAGAACGGATGGTTTTTGATCTCCTCGGCATCTGGGGCTCCGGCTCCGAGACGAGTGTCAACGTGGCGCTTCAGAAGCTTCTTTATGAGATCACGAGCTTCGTTGGAGAGGTAGGCGGGCAGGGTGAGTCGTCCCTTGAGGATCTTGTCAATGGTCTTCCTGCGATTCTCAGCAGTGAATGGTGGTCCTCCGGTGAGCATGTCGAACATCAGAGCTCCGAGACTCCACCAATCGACCGCCTTTCCGTGTCCGCATCGCATCAGAATCTCCGGAGCCATGTACTCGATGGTTCCGCAGAAGGTGTGCGTCTTCTGATCTCCCTCGATCTCCTCCTTGCACAGTCCGAAATCGGTAAGCTTCACGTGTCCGTAGGCGTCGAGAAGAATATTCTCGGGTTTCAGATCACGATAGATGATGCCTTGCTGATGAAGATGTTCCAGCGAGACGACAATCTCCGACAGATAGAACTTGGCGACGTTCTCCATGAACATTCCCTCGCGCTCCAGATGCATGAACAGCTCTCCGCCCGAAAGATATTCCAGGATCAGGTACAGTTTTCCGCCCGTTTGGAACGCGTACAGCAGGTCGCAGATGAACGGCGACTTGACCGCTTCAAGAATGTTGCGTTCGGCTTTGGTGTGCGCCGTGTCCTTCTGATTTCTGACGATCGTCGCCTTCTGGAGAACTTTCATTGCGAAGATCTTGCCCGAATCGGTTCCGGTTGTCTTGCGGACTTGGAATACCTGCAAAACACAAGGTTAGTTCAAATTTTCTCAGTTTTTTCCAAAAAACGCTCAACAAACCTTTCCATATCCTCCCTTTCCGAGAACCTTGAGAAGATGGAAGTCCTCCGGTCCGACACGAACATTCGGCGGGTTGACGGCACTGGCACACAACTGAATCGACTCCATCATCGGATCCTCCATGTACGAAGAGCTCGGCGGCGGAGCGGAGATCTGCCCGTCGGCCACGTTGCTGTACATGTGATCGTCTTCCATGATCTCCGAATGACGGTCATAGTGATATCTGGAACAATTGATTGTTTCGATAGCAAAAAAACGAGGAAATTCGGTGGGAAACATGATTTTTCTGCGAAAATGGAGAATCTCCAGGAGAAATGCAACTTTTGAATTTTTTTGGAGAGCGCGCTTTTGCGAGATTTTTTCACTGTTTTTTTTGTGGATATTTTGATCTAATTTTGAAGTTTTTTCCATTCAAATTGTCAAAATTCAAATTCCGCGCCATTTCCACAAAGTCACGCGGTTTCGGCAATCACCGGGGCAGAGTTGAGTGTTTATTGTGTTCTTTTTGCCCCGATCACTGGTCATTTGACAAAGTCATCAAGTGATTAAAAAACGATGACCTAGTGATCAGAAACTGAGCAAAGCAGAGGAACAAGACACGTTTTTCACAATTTTGATTTTTTTGTGAATTAAATTCTTTGAAAAACTCACTGATGACGTTGCGGCGACGGTTGTTGGTCTTGCACCGGCTCGTGGCCGTCCAACTCGAAATCGAACACGTCCGCCATTAGGTTTTCGCTCGTTGGTGTTTTTGTTGATAATTAGATTCTTTTTTTTGGATTTTGTTCAAACACTCGTTTCCTTCGTCGAAGGGATCGAAGCGCGGCTATATGAGGGTTAAGATGTCGGGCGAAGGCAACTGTGAGAGCAGCAGTGCGTCCGATATTAGCCCATCCAAAATGTACAAAAGTGGTTCGAATAACCTGGAAAACGATGGGAAATTAAATATATATGTCGAGTAGAACGGAGGAAAATGGGTAGAAGAAGGGAAAAAGTCAAGGGAGTGACGAAAAACTGTTTCGCAATGAGTGGACTACCACGTGGACATGTGGCAAAGATCGATCACGTGAACTGGAAAATTGAGAAGTTTCGATTCGCGTCAAACCCTCGGGAATCGAGATTATCTATTGATTTTTAATGAGTTGATGCTTTTTGGAAATCAGAAATCTCACAGAGAGGCTCATTTTTCAATGATTTTCAACTTGATCTGATTCAAAAATTACAGAATTCACAAATTTCCCAAAAAAATGATAATAAAGAGAAATCCGAGAACCTCGGCGTAAAAAAAGTGAAACATTTGTGGAAAACTCGCGAAAATTCAAAAAATTTCAGAATTCCGCCAATCAAAAGAGAGGAATTGTCGAAAATCGTCACAAAAAAGTTCAACTTTCGAATTTCCGACAGAACGAAATTTACCGAACCAAAAACCCGCAGTTCCAACTAGAAAAATTGCAACAAAAAGCGCGCAAACCCGCGATGAAAAAGAGCCAAAGAACACGTTAACCGATTGTTATCAGCCGTATCAGCAGAAAACGTCTCTCTCTTTTCGTTTTCCGAATTCGAATCGATCGATACGCGACAACGATAAGATTCGTTAAGACGACGGTTAATCTGGACGATTTTGGGCAATTCCAGGTGACCAAATGTCACAAATGTGGCGGAAATTTTCCCGAAAAAATGGAAAAAAATGACGAAATTCCGGGGCGATCAGCTGGTTTGTTTGGAGGAGGAGAAGTGGGGGAAGGGATGAGAATCTGGTCACAAAATATTCTGTGTTCAGTTTTGTTTTGTCACCATTTTCGCAGTTGGGTAATGTTACGAAAGTTGTTTGTATCCATCCAACGAAAAAAATAGGGAAAAATATTTTTGCGAATGATCGTCACGCAATCAGTTCATCAACAACTGGAAGCCAATCGAATCGAACAAATCAATGATTTGACAGAGAGAAAAAGAGGGTGGAAAGAGCGAGGAAAAGGTGATCGCGAAAAGCGAAAAGGTGACATGGCGGAGAGAGTGCGTGCCAGGCGGAGGGCCGCCAGAGAACGATCAAACTGAGAAGGAGAAACAGAAAGAGAGAGAGAAAGCGCAGTGCGTCGTCCTCCTCCTCTTTTTCTTCTCTTTGTGTGTGTGTCCGCCGACTGCGCACCGAATCTCTCTGACAATCCGTCTGCGCTCTCTTCATCGGAATGCTCTCTCGACTGTCTCATCGTCTGCCCCTTCGTCAAGCACTTCGTGTATGCTGTTGAATAGTCTTTTTGCAACATGGAAATCATTTTTCTTCCAACCAACAAAGACATTCTACTGATTTTTGAAAAATTGGAAACTTTTAGCTTCGAATTTTAAGAGTTCAAAGGATCGAGATCAAAATCGAGAGAAGAGAACACCTCCAAAAAAAGAGGGTGACGCAGACAAAGACGAAAAAGAGCGAGAACGTTCCCGAGGTCATTTCGCTTTGCACTTTGACCAGTAGAAATTGTACCAATAAAAGTGCAAACCCATAAAAAGTGTCTCCCACCAGCCGCCCATCAATCGTACCATATTTACGACGAGAATATGGGCCTCGTAACGATTTGGTATGGGTATTTTGAATGAGATGGAATTTCGATAAGAAATCCTCTTTCAAAAAATTCGAAAATAAGATCTTAAGACAATTCAAATTTTCAACAAACTTTGAAGAATTTTCAACAAAAATTGGATGATAATCAAAAAATTCTTCATCGAGAAGAGAAGATCGGCAGAATTTAGTGGGTGAATTGAAAAATTGATTACCCTGACTGATCATCAAAAATTTCAGCCGGGAAAAAACTGAATTATTGCGAGAACCAAATTCTCTAATTTTCAACGGAAAATCCAAGAAAATCGGTGGAAAACTAGCAGATAACAGAATCGTTTCGAGACCAACAGAGAGTCAAACTTGATCTCAAAAATCCCAGAAAAGAAGTGAAAGAAACGAAGATTTCTACCAAATAAACGGAAAACAACTATTTTTTCCAAAATCTGGCTTCAATTCGCTTCGAATCGCATCGAGCGACTGCTCCGGAGCACCTGTTCATTTGGTGGAAGGAGCACGCACTTTCACGAACAGCCGCTCCATCTCCCTAATGAAACAGACATCTGTCAACTTGCAAAATCGGACAATTCTTTCTTTCGTTTTCCTCTCTTGCTGCAAGAAAGTCAGTGCAGCCTTGAAAGGGTGTAATACGACGATCGCACTTCGATATGTCTCATTAGGACAGAAAGAAGGGCAAAAGTGTTTAATAAACTGAAACTGAGCTGTCCGCCAGGGAAAAGTAAACGAAAAACAAAACCGAATGAGTGAAAGAATAACAAAATATTTACGACGAAGGAGGACTGGACGAATCCCAATGGGGACAACATTTCGTAAAATTCTAGTTTGATAACAACTACCATTCTGATAAGAACATTTCGATCAGTGCAAAATCGAAGAAGTACAACTGTCGATTGACGCGCTCTGTGCACTTGAAACTGATTCTTATCAGTTTGTAGGGGGTGTCGGAAGTGGAACCGACGGGAATTCAGTAGTAGCTAGTCTAGTGACGGTGTCATCAAGTTCAGAAGCACGTGAATCGGAGGGATCGATTGGGAGTTTGAAAAGAATTTAGAATTCATTCCACAAAAATTGTATAGCTCCATGAAGATCCATAAGATTATTTTTCGGGGAACTGACAATCAGCCGTATAATTTGAAAATTGACAGTGTCATATATATATATGCCATTTTCCAATTTAAAAATGAAAAAATCATGAGACGCCCCAGAGAATTCCTATTATGAGTTCCTGAGATCGTAAGAGTTGAGATTTCAAACGCGGCCGGGTCCCGCCACGATATTCTCTTTTTTTGTAAAACCATGGTAGAATCCACCGTAGTTTTACAAAAAAACTAAGGAAGTCGTTGCGGGACCCTGCCGCGTTTGAAATCTCAACTCTTACGATAACAGGACCGGAAAAAGAAGGAAATTCCGCTAAAAACAAGAAAAAATGTTTCAAATTCCACGATGAAGCACTAAACGACTGGCATTCACCGTTAAATCAAATTCTACTCATTAACGAAAAGCGAAACGAACCGAACCAGTTCTGCGGCAACTTCAAAGTGTCCGCTCGCAGTAGGTAGTCATTGGCTGACTAAATACGAACGAACAGAAAGAGAGAAAGCAGAGGGCGCGCACTAATACTAATACCACCTACTACTAAATACTACTGGTGAGGAATAATTCGCCCATTCCTCATGTTTACACTCTTCTCTCCACCTCCCACATCTTCTCTCCATAGAAACCGAAGGGGAAAACAAAAGAAGGAGAACTGGAACCCGGAAGGGTTTCCTCACAAGGGAGGTCATTCTAGTTAGCACTTGAGATATTTTTCAAATTTTTATGGTATAAAGAACACCTCAATACAAGTTGACTGACAAAATTCTAGCCGCCACTTTTTGGTTTGACGGAAGTTATGACGTCTTCAAGTTGACATCCTGATTTTCGATTCTTCAACACTGTCGACCCAAAAATTCCACACGCGCGTGACTCCACGAGATCGCGTAAATATCACTGCCCCCGGATCGTTGTCGAAATGTCTGGTCGAGTGGCCGAGTGGTTCGAGGCGCGCGCGTGGGAAAGTGGGTGTGGGTTCGGTTCCCAGCTATTGAACATTTTTTGCAAATCTTTTTTTCATCCATTTTCCGAAGATTATGACTCCTAGAAAATAAAAAAAAAACATATTTTTTCACAGTTTTCCAAGTCACACGTCCAGTTTTTTTCCGATTCTCTCATCCATCCGTTTTTTTCTAATTTTTTCAAAAATCAAAAATTTTCGGTCCTTGGATGAACACTGTCGGACAAAAAAATTTTGTTTTCGATTTGAATTTTCAAAAAAAAAAATTTTTGTGGAGTATGACATGGGAATCTGGGAAAAGGACATTTTTCCAGATTTCTAGGAGTCATAATCTTCGGAAAATGGATAAAAAAAAGATTTGCAAAAAATGTTCCATAGCTGGGAACCGAACCCACACCCACTTTCCCACGCGCGCCCCTCGAACCACTCGGCCACTCGACCAGACATTTTTGGAGCGATCCGGGGGCAGTGATATTTACGCGATCTCGTGGAGTCACGCGCGTGTGGAATTTTTGGGTCGACAGTGCTGAAGAATCGAAAATCGGGATGTCATCTTGGAGACGTCATAACTTCCGTCAAACCAAAAAGTGGCGGCTAGAATTTTGTCAGTCAACTTGTATTGAGGTGTTCTTTATACCATAAAAATTTGAAAAATATCTCAAGTGCTAACTAGAATGACCTCCCTTGTCAGGAAATACTTCCGGAACAGTCTGGAATCCGAAACACTTGACAATGAGAATTCTGATAGAACTATTTAACAGGCGAAACCTCGTCCCGATAAAGTAATGAGACAGCGGCGACCCGAAGGGCATCGAATCGTAATCTCTTTTTTCGACGAAGAAGTGTCAGTTCGTCAGTCAGTCAGTGTCTCACATTCGCCAAAAAACCAGTCGGAAGAAACACCGAGACAGTGTGCGGGACAGAGAGACGCAGAGACGACAGAGTGCATCAAAAGGACATCAGAATACAACCGACTGACTGCTTCTAATCATAAATTCCAAAAGAAAATTCCTCCAGAAAAAAAAAGAAAAAAAACGATACATAATACCAAGAAAAAACGTATCTATACTTCGAGCAATTTTCGTTGTTTTTTCTTTTCTCATTTTTCACTTCTGTCTTCCAGAGTGAATCCAGTTCTGTTGTTTGTTTGTGGGTTGCAGACACTGTGGGCGGGGTCAGAAAGAGAGAAAAAAAAACGAAAAACAAAATGCGTTTTGGCAGCGAAAAACGAACGAGGAGAGCATCGACGACAACAACAACAGAACCGAATTTCCAGAATATTTTCGGGGCTTTGGCACCGGAAAATGATTGGGAGATTCGCGGGATAAAACGAGAAAAATTCGGAAAAGATGGTGGAAACTGGCGGCTATCTTCTGGCAACCACAAAATTAAACCCAATAAATACTGAAAAATCAAAATTCCTTGGTTGCTTCATTTCTCGAATGCCAGAAGACAATGTTAATAGAGGAAAAAGTCCCGGAACCACTAAAAGACGAAAAGAATTCACAATCAGTTTCAACTTTATTTTTCTTCAATTGTTCGAGCGGAAAACCAAACAATATCAAAAAACGGCAGAATTTTTGAAACTCTTGGAAAAATCTCCACATACAAATATTAAAAAAAAAACGAAAAATTCTCCCAACAACGCAGAACTTTTTCCGCTGAAAAACACCCGTATTGTCATGTTACCCCTTTCAGCAAAACTGTCAATTGGGCCAGAGAGTTCTGGAATCGAAGAAGCGCAGAGCATCCATTGAAAAGCGAATCGAATCGAATCGACGGACAGCAGAATCGGAAACGGACGGACGGAAAGGTCGACGAAAGAGTTCGTGATCCGTGGAGACGCAGACAACAAGTGATCGATGTACGCGAAGAAGTTGCAAAGTTTTGCCGCCGGTTTTCAAAATTTTTCAAATTTCAAATTTGAAAAAAAATTATTCATCATGATGCATCAACACTTTCCTCCTATTTAATTTTTTGAATCCAATTTTCCTACAATTTATTTATATATAAACCGTTCATTTTTCAAATCGCCATCCCATCGATTTCCCCGGAATTTCAGCAATTTTCCCCAGACCCCAATGTTGTTTTTCTTTGCGTTTTCCCATTTCCGCCTGGCGGGCGATGGGAAAAAAGAAGAAAATTCAAGAAATCTCGAGAATTTTCCAATTCCAATGCGATCAAGCGGAAACGAGCAACGAGCATTTTTCAAGTTCTTCACATTTTTTCGATATTTAGAAATTAATCAATTTTCTAGATATACAAGTACCGTGCGAAACGGCTACTGTGGCCCAAATATGGGGAAAATATGGAAATTTGAAAGAAAAGAGCAATATATTTTAAGAAAAACCGGAAAATGAGCGAAAAAATGACGATGGACGGTGAAAAATAAGAGAAACAAAACGGAAGAGTTCGTGAACAAATTGGAATGTCAAGTTATTCACAGAAGAGAGAAAATTGAACGGAGAAGAATAATGGGACATTTTCAGATTTTAGGGGAAAAAGGAAATTCAAAAATCGACCTCGAAAAGGGCATAAAGCTGTCGGAGAAATGAAGGGCAGGGACACACATTGAATTTGAAACTTTGGGGAAAAGTTTGGAGAAAAAGAAGGTACATAATTTTAGCGGGTTGCGGTTATTAATTTGAAAATTTGGAGAGAACTGAACATAAATATGATAGAAAACTGAGGAGAAACTAACGATATTACGGTAGGGACAACATCCTGAGCACCAATGATAGCACTAAGTGATTAAGAGAGATAAAGAACGGGTTGGTTTTGACTTAATTTGTCCGTACGGAAGAGAGAACTACAACGTTTCGCGTTTCTTAAAGAGAAAGAAAAATAGGAGAAATTACAGGGGTTAGGGGCTGAAACATGACAGGAAACGAAAGAAGGGTGACTATGGTACAACTACAAGGATCGGTTGGTTGGGAATGGAAAATTCAGAGCATCCGGCGACAATTCACAATTGAAAACGAGCATTTTTAGACGGGTTTGTAGAGAAGAGTGGTGACGAACTTCTTGCGGTAGCGCTGTGTCGACGACAGAACCATGACGCTGTCCTTGATCGACAGGGCGTACATGTGATTGAGCATCACATGATTCGGCTCCGGAAGCACGTTCGGGTCGCAGGACTCTGGGGTTTCCTTGTTGAGCAGCACCTTCTGGGGAAGTGAGATTAGATTCTTAAGGAGATAGTGGAAGGGTACCTGCATGAGTTGTGGTGGTATGACGGGCGGCCCAGCAGCTTTGCGAAGCATGTCCATCGATGGAATCTCCTGGGTGAATGAGCGCAGCTTTTCGAGCTCTCTGAAACAGTTTTTAGGTTTTCTTATTCAATATTCCAAGTTTACCTGTCATTTGGAGTATCATGATTCTTGGTACTCTCGGACTCTCCACGGAGAACTTCTCCAGCCGTAGACGACTGGAAATCTTCATCCAGAGCTTCAAACACCGCGAAATCCGAATCCTGGATGTTGATCATGTTGTTCTCGTTGCCATGCACATCCTTCGTCTTCCCCTGATTATCATCCACCACCCATTGTCCATCCACATGGAACTTGTACTCGTACTGTCCCGGCTGGAGATCAATGATCGTCGAAAAATCATTGGTCGATTTGACCATCGGGATCCGGGTCTGCCAGTTGTCCCATGATCCGACTATCTGCACATTACGCGGCTGGAGGGTCTGCGTGAAACTCCAGCGGAATACTACCGGACACTCGCCCGATTTGTCCTCGTGACCATCCTGCAAAAATCAAAATTTTTAGAAATTCTTCCGGAAATATGGAAAAAGCCGTACATCGAACATCATCGGCGGTCCATCCGGGTTCGGGAGCACTTGTCCCGCAACTCTTGCTGCTTCGCTCATCATCCGATGGCGACGAACGCCTCCACCCTCTTTTAGGCCACCAAAACGGTTATCCGGTCCTCCTGACTGATTATTTCCCATTTTTTTCCTGAAAATAGGTTAATTTTAAGTGCATATAGACATTTTATATGAAATTCAATATCAAAAAATAGCAGAAAACAATGAAAAATGCGGGGAAAAGTGATAAAAGTGGGCGGAAAATCAACAAACAGCTGGACAAGAATGCACATGATTCCGCCTGGCACGGTTTTCTGGGCGGGGCTTGGAGAATTGCAATGGCGCGGCGCAGCTTTTAAATAATACATTTTTATTTTAAAAATCAAATTTTATTAAAATTCTCTCAATTTCCAGCGAATTTCATCGAAATGACAAATGAAGAGCCGCCAGTAAAAATTGCGAAAATTGAAAATACCGGAATCATCAAGTAAGTGTCGGAAAAACCATCATTTTTCCCCAATAACGATTTTCTCATAAAAATAAATTTTTTTCAGTGTTTCCCCGATCCTTGATACCAAATTGACATGCTCTACAGTTCCATCGACATCGTTTCAGGCCTTGAAGCTGGAAAATAAAAAGATTATCGGGCAGGTAACGGAGAAATACGACTTTCAAGCTATTTTTACGAAAAATTTCAATTTCAGATAATCGGAAGGCTAAAAGAGCTTCCCGAAGAGTTGCAGCACTTGAAAAGGGTTGGAAAGGATGGAAGTGTGCTTGTTTCAAAGGAAATGGACGTTGCGGAGCAGATCATCAGGGATTTGGGCCATGAAGAGGTGCGGATCGAGGATTTGAAGGTAAAAACTTAAATTTTGTCAAAGTTTCCCAAATTTTCGTTCAGACAGTCCAAATTCCATGCCAAAAACCGTTAACACGTCGTCAATTCGACTATGCTAAAACCTTATGGCCGACGGGTTTCCATCCGGATCATGAGATCGAAAAACTGCTCGACAAGTCATTTTTGACGGATTCTCTCCGGAAGTATGTGTTTCGGTGGTTTCAGAAGGCCATTGAGATTGGGGATGGATGTGTTGCAGTGCAGGTTCGTGAGATTTTCATGATTTGGAAAACTAACGCTGAAAATATGCAAAGTTCAGCGAAAATCATCAGGGAAAATTTTCAAAAAGTTGATATAATTTCCAGAACGACACGATGCTCTTCTCAGGCCGCCCATCCGGTCATCCACTTGGTCACCCCGTCATGGAAATGGTCGGAAGTCTTCCGAAACGAGATCCTTCGACCTTCAACAGCTCATCCGAATATCTGGGAACCGGCTGCGATGTTTTCACCGTCAATGAGCCGTGTGCCATGTGTGCCATGGCTCTCGTTCATTTTCGAATCAAACGACTGTTTTACATCAGGAAATCAAAGAATGGAGTGTTGGATGGAGGTCAGGAATCTTCGTTTTTGTTTCAATTTGAACTTTTAAAGAAAAATTGATTTTCAGACGGCTGGCAACTTCACTTGGAACCGTCCATCAACCATCACTATGAAGTTTTTCGAGTCGAAGTTCACTCGATTTTTCAGAATTCAAATTCAGAAGTTTCTTGTTCAAATATCAAACAAATTCCAAATTGTTGTATTTATTAGTTCTTGGAAAATTTGTAAATTGTTGTTGTTTTTGTTGGAGTTACGAAAGCCGTCAAAGTTTTCAGTAAGAAATTTTTTGATTTTTTCAAAATTTCAGTTCCAGTTTTTGAAAATCAGCGGGTTCAGAATGTTCGAAACTTTAAACGATCTCATAATCATGTGCAAAGCCTATAATTCGAAAGCTCCTTCCAGAAAAGCAGAATAGGGTATATTTTTCTCTATCGGAGACTTAGATAGTTGAAAATTACTGGGATGAAAGGAGGAAAATCGGCAGACTTTTATAGTTTTCTAGCAAAATGAGCGACTCGGGGAGAATCGATTCGCGGCGAGACATTTCGCAGCCGAGTTCAACTTTTAGAGTAAAATTATTATGTTTCCCGGGATGGATATTGATTAAAATTTAATAAATACTTTCCAATAAACAAAGTTTCCCCTTGAAAAAATGGCTGCGAAATGTCCCGGAGCTCCGCAAAGCCGAAAATCCGAGTACGATTAACGATTTTGTAAGGCAAAATGGTTCGCCAAGACGGTTTAATATGCGCGTTTGCAAAACGTTTGAACTGTTTTCCAAAAATCCGTGCAACTCTGGTAAGCAGCCAATTTGTGTTCCGATAAGTTTATAGCAATATACACTTGCACCATATCGTCTTCGTGTAGAAACCGACCTTCGATTGCAAAATACTTACAATTAGAACTAGGTTGTTACAAAAGATGGGAACAGTTCCTTCTCTCCACTGCCCTCCAATTTCCCCTCATCAACCCCCATAAAACGTTCAAAACCATCCTTCCCCCGAACCGGTTCCTCCCTTCCTTCCTTCCTACCAATTCTCGTTGCCGGCTCCAAATTGGATATCTAATTGACTGGAAACCAATTGGAAGAAGACGTAAAAAGTGGTAGTAGGAACTGAAGAAAAGGCAAGATAATATGATAACGAGCCGCACCAATTAACCTTGCTTCTTTCTCTGTGCGAGACCGGTTCGCAGACGACTGGCGCCTTCCGTATCTTCTTCTTCTTCTTCTTCTTCTCCTTTTTCCTGATCTTTTGTCGACGGAATGACCCGCGGAGGGGAAGGTCGGAAACGGAAAAACGGGGATAAAAAGGGACACTTTCCTGCCGAAATCACACAATTCTCAGGTTTTACTCTCTTCGAAACGAAAAGAAAAGATGATCAAGACCGTTTTCTGCTTCGCTGCTATCGTCGGATACTGTCAAATGGCTCCGATTAATGGCGGAGAGGACGATGAGATTCTCGTGAGTACCATAGAGTTTTCAGGGTTTTAAATTGGCTGCGTACGTGTACTTGATTTTGAGTATTCAACGTAGATGCTCGTTCAAAGCGGGAACTTGTCGACGTTGAATTCTCAGGCTAATAACGTACGCAGCCAACTAAAGACGATTGAAATTGTGCATAATTTCTGTGTAGTTCTTTCGGACAACTAGGAACTCTGAATTTCAAAATTTTAATTCATTTCTTCCGCTTTTCCGAGAGGACTGCACGGCCCAAGCTCAATAAAGCACGTTTGTAGCTGTAACTTCAGTTTTTGACCGACTTTTAAGAGAAATTTCAATTTTCCACTTCCAGGGCCTCGCCTGGGAAGCGGCGGCAACCAGTGTCAACTCTGGAAACTCTGGCAAGTTCTGGGTCCCAATCGAAGTTCTCTCATCCCAAAAATCCGGCTCAGTGACTACTTTGGAAGTGGTTTTCCAAGAATCTTGGTGTTCTCCAGACGAAGGAAACGACCTGGAAGACGTCTGCGAATCAATGTGTCCAGTTTACTACGGAGGAGCCAAGGCCGTGAGTTTTCTAGGTCATGAAAAATTGGTTAATGGATTTTCTTGCAGACTTACCGCATCACTGCCACCGAAAACGACGGAGGAAGCGACTTCGAGTCGGTTAGAATCGAATAACTTTTGGCCTATCCTATAATTTTAATTAGAAGATTGGTAAATTCTATAAATATGTAGTCAGTGTTCTTTTTCGTTGTGTAAATAGAATTGAAATTTTAAAAAAAAATAGATCAACAATTGTATTTTTTCTTTGAAAACTGTGAAAAAAATAAATCAGTATTCCTCATCGTTTTCCTGTCCGTTTCCCTCCGAATCCGCTCCAACTTCCTCATAATCCTTCTCCAATGCCGCCAAATCTTCACGAGCTTCCGAGAATTCTCCCTCTTCCATTCCCTCTCCAACGTACCTGAAAAATGGAAATTTGCGGGAGGAAAATGGGCGGAAACAGTGAAGAATTTGAATTTTGGACAACCTGTAAATCGAAGCTTCCCGTAAATCGCCCCCGCTCCAAATGTTCGAAAATTGAACTTTTTATAGAGAATTTTTAAATTCAAAATGAACAGAGCAATTCAAAGTTTGCAAAAAATAGCCTGGGACGATCTACGGTAAGTGTCGATTTACGAGTTTTTGGTCGGAAATTTTTTTGAATTTTTCAGAAGCTTTTGTATTGCATTTTTCAGTTTTTTGTTGGTATTAAGATTGATGCTATATTTTAATTTAGTTTAAAAAATACCAAAAAATTTCAAGTTTAAACCGTCGTCGGAAACTCTGAAAATTGTCATTTTCAAGGCCATTGCCCGTAAATCGACACAGTTATCATCCGAATTTCCAGTCCTTTTCCAAATATCACTCACCAATGCACAAAAGCCCTCTTCGCGTACATCAAATCGAACTTGTAATCCAATCTCTGCCACGCTTCGGCAATCGCCGTCGTATTCGACAACATGCATACCGCCCGCGGCACCTTCGCCATATCCCCGCCCGGGATTACGGTAGGTGCCTGATAGTTCAACCCGACCTTGAATCCAGTCGGACACCAATCCACAAAATGCACATTTCGCTGGTTTTTTATCGTTTTAATGGCCGCCGAAACGTCTTTCGGAACGACGTCTCCTCGATAAAGTAGGCAGACTGCCATGTATTTGCCGTGCTTCGGATCGCATTTTACCATCTGATTATCACTA
>LR562933.1:0-21039 GCA_900536345.3 Caenorhabditis sp. 39 LS-2015
CGAGATTCCGCAATCTGCCGCTATCTGCCGATACCTCGCCCGCAAGTTCGGATTCGCTGGAAAGACTCCAGAAGAGGAAGCTTGGGTGGATGCCGTTGTCGACCAGTTCAAGGACTTTGTGTCTCCACTCCGTCAACTCATCATGGCTCAACGCGCCGGCAATGCTGAAGAGACCGAAAGAATTCAGAAGGAAGTCTTCTTGCCAGCAAGAGCCACCTTCTTCAATGCACTGAACAAGGTGCTGGAGAAGAGCAAGTCGGGATTCCTGGTCGGCAATGGATTGACATGGGCGGATCTGGTGATTGCTGACAATTTTTATACTCTGGAGAAGATGGGAGTGTTCGATGAGACGGAGAAGTTGCTGGTGAAACTGAGAGAGAAGGTCGGGGAAGTCAAGGAGATCAAGGAGCATAATGCGGAGAGACCAGAGTCGGTTGTTTGATTATAGATCATGTATATATGTAACAAGTAAACGAATAAAGTGTTAATGTTGATGATAATCATAATTCTTATGTAATAACTTTCTTATTCTGTCCGGATTTCCGAGATTTTCATTTCCAATTTCTCCGTTTTTCCGTATGTTTTCTGTGCGCATTTGACCCAGTCACGTAAAAATCAAATGGTATTCACGCAGAAATCAATAATTTCTAGAAAAAAGACACGCCAGCCTGATGCGGCGCAGCCGCACGTTCAGGCTGGCCATTTTTATAATATATTTGCCTAGTGGAGCATGTCTGTCATTCAGTCGTTCGAATGCGGCAAAGCCGCGATGTTTTATTTCTTATCATATCACCTATTCCTTCCACTTGATCAGTTTGAAAAACTTGAAGAACTTGTTGTTGAAGGGTAAATACGCAGACTAACTAACAATAAGTCAAATAGCAAACAATTTATTAGCAGTCAAGTCAGTAATTTAAAAATTAAAGAAACTAGAACCCAACATCTGGATGGCTATCCAGGTGCTTTCTAATCTCCGGGATGCTATCCACCTTCTTGAACCACTGCTGAACCTCCGGGAACCCGTCGAGATACTCTGGCCACCAGCCAATCAAAGTTCTCATGTTATCACTGATAATCAGATCCGAATACGTCAGTCCGCCGCTCAACAAGAATCCCGACTTGCTCTCCTTCAAGAACTTGTTCAGAATCGCCAGGAACTTGTCTCTTCCCGGAATCAACACTTCCGTCTTGGCCTTCTCGACGTCCGTCGGCATGGCTCCCAACTTTCCGTAGTAGTAGGGCTTGATCTCGCCGTAGAAGTCCTTGAACTGATCGGCCAGGGCATCTGCCATCGCCGCTTCCTCCTCGGTCTTCCCGGCGTATCCAAACTTCCGTGCGAGATATCTGGCAACAGCCATCGACTGTGGGATCATGGTTCCGTTAGATAACTCGAGGACCGGCATTTGCCCGAATGGCATTTTCTGCTTCAATGGGTCTCCGGCCATCCACTTGGCATGGTCCACACGAACATCTTCATATGGGGTGCCGGACAAGGCGAAGAGCTGCAGATCGAGAGAAAAAAGTACATGTCAGCAGGATCCCTGCTTACTAACCTGTCTGGACACATCTCCGAGTCCTCTTCCGTTGAAATAGTAGAACTTGTACTCGACCATGTTGCCTGTCCCGTACTGCACTGCACACTGTTTGTTTCCACCGCGTGGCATCTCTTTTATATCAGTCTGCCACGTGTCTGCGTCTCTTGACTCTACTGACTTTTTGATCAGTTTCGAAGAAAAAGAAGAAGAAGAAGAAGATAGAACGAGACCACAGGGCAAAAGTGATCTTAGGCGCTGGGGTGGGTTGCAGTATATCAATTGCGATAGATGATGATGGGGCTGGTTTTGAGGGTTTTGTTGGGGGACACTTGGGGAGAAAAGATGATATTCCGATCAAAAAGTGGTGGTTCGCACGTGTCGCGGCGAGACCAAACAATCAAGAGAAATGATGACAATTTCGGTAGGAAACCATTGAGCACGGCGGGAGGAAGACACGGGTCAGTGAACGTTTTGATCTGCAGATGGGTCTCGCCACGAAAATTGACTGACGAACGCGCGCATTTAGCTTTAATATCAACACTATCACGGACATTTGCGGACTTTTGACTGTAACGTTTCGCAACTCGAAATTTCCTCTCTACAGAACTTCAAATCCTCATATCTGCCGAGTTACGAAAGTTGCGAAATGTCGGGGTACCTTGCCTATCGAAATACGGTGGTTTCCAATATCCTAACGTGAACCTACGAAACCACGTGGCAAGTAAACTAAGATTCCACGTGGCATCCCTTTATATCATCACCATGGTGACTTTTTGTGATCAGAAATCGTTTTTTAAACACAAACATCATTCAATTTTTTCGACTAAAAAATCTTCCAAAATCTCGACGAAATGTCGAAGGACCCGAAGGAAGAAGAACTGGTATTCAATATCGGAGAAACGTAAGTAAGTAATATCTCGGAAACCAACCGAGATATCAAAAAGTTATCAACTGCAAGTTTGATTATCACCTTGTTTTGAACATTTTTGTAGTTGACAACTTTTTGGTATCTTTCATGGTTGGCGAGATATCCCCTAGTTTTGACAGGCTCCTCATCCCCATCGGACAAAGTCGAGAAAATCGATATTTTTCAGGATCAATGGATTTAAATTAGTCGAAAAAATAGACGAAGGAGGTTTTGGTCAAGTGTTCAAATGCACTCGAGACAACACATTCTACGCCATCAAATTCGAATCGAGCAATCAGGAAGGCGGGTCGGCCATCAAGTTGGAGGCATGTTATCAGTAATAATATCACTGGAACCATGAGAGATATCAAAAATGTGTCAACTGCAAAGTTGTAGAAAATTTGATGAGGATAATTTGAATAGTTGACATCTTTCCCGTATCTCTTTCGGTTTCCGGGATAATCGAAAAAGTTCAATGGAGCGCATTTGCAGTTGAACGTTCTGAAACACATAAACGGTTGGCCGGTGTTTCCGGCGATGATTGTGGGCGGTCGGAAGCGTCTTTATCACTACCTTGTGATGGAATTGCTCGGCGACAATCTGAAAATGCTCAAGGCAAAGAGTCCGAATCCAGACGCGCTGTCCGACGGAACGTGGTCGCGGATTGGCATTCAGTGTCTGTATGCGTGAGTTAACAATTGTGGCCGAACTTTTGCAGTTGCAGAGGTTCGGCCATTCGGTGTTTTTTTCAGAATGAAAGTGCTGCACGACAAGGGATTCGTCCATCGCGACATAAAACCGAGTAATTTCGCCGTCGGTCAGAACACTCTCAGCGAGTTCCGCAGTCGACGCGTTTTGCTGTTCGATTTTGGTCTGGCACGACGGTAAGTTGTGGCCTAGATTTTGCAGTTGCAATTGTTAGGCCACCATTGCAAATTCTTCCAGATTCGTCAAGACCCAATGGATCAACAGGTCGGATAAACCGAGTGACAAGCCAAACTCTGAGAAGAAATCCAAGGAGACGGGTGCAACGACGGCGGCGGCAACCGTAACGAAGAAGACGAAGAGGGCTACGACGGTGCATGGGGTGGATGGCAAGAAACAGAATAGTGGGAGAAAGAATAAGATTGCACAAGCTAAACAGAAAGATGTAAGCCTAAGCCAGAAACCGCAACGCTCAATTCAGTTTGTGAATTGTTTCAGAATCTGATGAATGTGACTGATCGCCTAAAGGGTACTGCCCGTCACGCTCCCCCTCCTCCGCCTCCAAAACCAGAAGAGAAGAAGCCCGAGACAGTGCTGAAAGTGCCGCGCGGCGACAAGACTGTCGACGACGAAAAGGTCGAGGTGATGGCATTCCGTGTCGCCCGTCCGCACACGGACTTTCGCGGAACTCATCAGTACGCGTCGCCGAATGCGCATACGCAGATTGAGCTCGGGCGGCACGATGACGTGTGGTCGTTGATGTACATGATGGCCGAGATGTCTGTCGAGTTGCCGTGGACGAGCAACGACGAGATCCCGGTGGACGAGTTGAAGAGCCAGTCGTGCATTCGACGCTTGTTCACCGATGGTAAGTCGGAAACGGGTCTCGAAGCGACTCTATCATTGCTTGGCAATTCCAGAGAAGAATCCGTCTCGCTTCACTTCGGAAATGTGCGCGAAACTCGACGAAATTGACAGAATGCTCAAGGACAGCAACTACTACTCGCATCCCAACTACCAACTCGTTCACGATTTCTTCCTTTCGGTCATGCAGAAGTCTGGCACCACTTGGAAGACTCCTTACGACTGGGAGACTGCGCTTCTGAAGCCGGATGAGCTGACGAAGGTGATTGACAAGGCGAATCGAAGCGATCGTCCGTGGGAGCGGCCCGATGAGATGTTCAAGCGGGACGAGTGGGCCGAACTGAAGATTCCGTCGGCTTCTCCGAAACCGTCGGTTGATCGATCGAAAAAGAAGCCGATCCCTCGGAACATTAAAGCCAAGATGAAATTGAGCAAGGAGCAAGTGGATGACGACGAGCCGATTCAGGGGACGAAAGCTGTGCAGAGTGCGGAGAATGGAAAGCTATGAGTGGAACGAACTGACTCGGCCAGCTGAGCTGAGCTGAAAATTGATCATTTGTGATAAAGTTTTGATTGAAAGACATGCTCTGCGTGTTGCGTCGCGGTTGTACCATGAAATTGAAGTTTAAAAGTTCAAAAGATCAAAATGTGGCCAGTCTATCATCTCCCTGTCTGTAAAAATGATGACAATTGAGCGACCAATGAACACTTTTTCTCTAGCACATTCAACTACAATTTTCAGATATTTAAAGGGTCTTTGAAAGCTTTTAAATTTCATTTTTCTATTTTTTTTTTCTGATCCTTACTACAACAAACATTTTCCTAGAATGCCGCACTACAAACTGACCTATTTCAACGGCCGAGGATTCGCCGACGTCTCCAGACAACTCTTCGTGCTCGCCAATGTCCCGTTCGAAGACGTGCGCCTCGAGCAGTCCGAATGGACCGACGAGAAGAAATTGGAGATGCCGTTCCGCCAAATGCCTGTGCTGGAAGTGGACGGTCTGAAAATCCCGCAAACGCTGGCAATTGCGAGGTATTTGGCCAGAAAGTTTGGATTCGCCGGCAAGAATGCCGAGGAAGAGGCGCTGGTGGACGGGTTGGCGGATCAGTTCAAGGACTTTTACAATGCAACATGGACCTATTATCACACAAGGATCGGATTCATGGACAATGATATCAATGAGGAGATGGAGAAGTTCCGACCGCAACGGGACAAGTTTCTCGGGTTTCTGACGGATTATTTGAAGCGGAGCAGGTCGGGTGAGTGATAAAAAGTCCATTAGGGATTACTTTATCATACGGAAAAATTTGAAAGGAGATCGAAATATTCGCATTGCGATATATACGAAAAGAAATATTCACAGCGAAAGGTAAAAACAGACGAGTTTTGGTTATTGCTTGGCGGGATTCTGAATCCTCTAAACAGCCGTTCCCGGCTCGATTTTCGGCTCCAGATTGCCTTTGAGTGCCTCGGCGCGTCGATCTTCGCGTCCCTCTCGCCTCGCTGGCAGAATCATCGGCGATCCGTTGACGGAGAAGGCGATTTCCTCATCGAGATGCGGAAGGCGGAACGGTTGGACACCGTTGAGAATCTTTGGATAGATGGCTTGTGGGACGGTGAGAACGTGGCCGGCGGGAGTGGTGAGCTGGTGACGGGTGTCGTCGGTGGCGGTGGATCTGCCGCTGGAATATGAGTTGATTATGGGAGAACGTATCGTCTCTTTGTCTCATGCTCAACTACGCTCTACTGAGATACTGAAAACTCACGAATTCTGTCCGGAATGCACGATCGGGATGCTAGTCTCGTGTGCCGCGTCATCCGTATCCATCTCATCCGCGTGACTCTCGCTCTCCGGCTCCTTCTCCTGATGCTCTAGCTCCTTGGCAAATCCCCTCGTTACAATCGGCTTCACATCGTGTACCTCCGGCTCATTTTCTTTCTCTACTGGTTCTTCTGGTTGCTCAACATACTCCGCCTGTTCCACATGCTCCGGTTCCTGCGGGACCTCCTTCTCAACGGGTTTCCGAGCAAATAGATCAATGGACGGTGTGCTGGTGAGAAAATCCGCGAGCGCCATACTTCGAAACTCCTCCGGAATCAACTCCAGAAGCCGAATAACTTCCGAATCTGCAACTTTCTGCGCCGCTCTCTTTAGGCTCTCTTCTGCTTCGTCAAATGATTGATTAACTGCAAAAAAGAGTAAATCACCGAAAAAATAGAAATCAAGAAAAAAAAACTCACTATAATTTTCGAACAGCTTCAAATTTTCGATGGTTTCCGCATCATGGGCCTTCGCCTTCACCCTTCGCGGAGGCATTCTATAAAAAATAAAATCAATTTAGAAATGAAAAACTCATTTACACACGAGTTAAAAGCGAAAAATTCTATAAATTTGCAAATTTCGAAAAATCGTTAAAAACAGTCAATTTTCCTTTTTTTTGCCAAAATTTGTGCAGCGTCCACTTATAATAACAATTTTTCAACAAAAAAACAACGAAAATCCAGGAAAAACCATGAAAAATTAACAAAAAACCGAGAAAGTGTCAAAAAATGCGTGACAATTTCAAATTATTGTCTCCCGCCGGTGTGCGGTGTTTGCGGACCTGCTTACCGTACCTCACGCGCAAACATTTTTTCCGTTGGCGCGCAGATGAAAAGTAGATAAAACACGACCGCCCGTACGGAATTCCTTGTCATTGAAGTGGAAAATGATTGTGGTATATTTTTTGTTTCAGGATTCATATTTGATGGTGGATTGACATACGCGGATCTGATTATCAGCGATGATATGAGAACTCAGTTGATGTGGTGGCCAGAGTATGCTGAAGGCTTTCCAGAAGTTGCAGATTGGTACAAAAAGGTGGACAGCATTCCAGAGATTCGAAAGCATATCGACAACTCCCCAAAAACCAAATTCTAAACTTTCTTTCCCCTTATCATGTCTCTCCCCATTTCACTTCTGTCGGTGCCTTATCAATTCTTATCATAAAACGTTCTTATCATTGGAAAATTCAAAACAAACATGGCAAAGGTCGCACGCCGCTAAGAATAGCAAACGCGCTCTACCGAACACCTAGCATCGTCTCGTTTTCTTGAAACTTTTTCACCTATCATTCCTAGAAGTTATGGATCGATATATGGATGAAGAATGCGGGTTCGATCCATATCACGGCCCTGTTCCATATGATCCTTTGGAGGAACACAGAACCCGGCTGTAAGTTTTAAATGTTTTCTTTCTTGAAATTTCTAAAATTTTAGAGCCCAACAACATTTCGATGCTCCGCGCACCATCGACCATTGTTCGATTCGTGACGGAGGAAACAACAGCGAATTCCGTCTCGACGACAGCTCATGGCGTATTGGAACCGCTTCAAACGACGGAATTGGAATTGTCGAATTTCTCGATCCGAGCTTGCCCAAAGCAAAAGTGATGAAGTACCAAAACAAAAGGACGGAGGAAGTCTTGGCGGAAATTGTTAGGAAGTGTCTGCTTTCTCCCGGGATATCGATAAAAATCAAGAAATTGAGCATCAAGGTTGGTTTTTTTATTGGTTTTCAAATTCGACTTTTGTTTTCGTCCGGAACATCGCATCTGAGATTTCGCAATCATTCAATCAACAATTTTGTAATTCGGAAATTGATTCACTCGGCGTCTCTATATGTCTGCGTCTCCACAAGCGCTCTCACTCTCTCGCACGTTGCCACGTTGGTGCGTGGTGGGACCCGTTCCACGTGCCATAGCAAAACTGTCACCATTTGGAAACGAATAATACAATATTCAAACGAAGTGACGAGGTCCCATTGGGAATCGTTTCCTTATTCAAACTCCTAATTATCCCTAAAGTTTCCAGAACCACCCATACGGATTCGAAAGTCTCCCATCCATTTCCGTCGACGAGTTCGAATGGATTTGTGACATCGTCTCGGACCGCTACGACTATACCACTTGGTTTCATAGTATTCGCGGATCTCAGTTACGTGTCGCCAACATAGAAATCAACGGAAGCCACGACGGACTTCTGGGCGAGCAAGAGTTCCTTACCGCCGAGTCGTTGACCGTCGAAACTCAAAAGAATTTGCCAATTCCAGTAGTTCAAAAGTTTTCGGGGAAGTCGTTGAAGATGACGACACGTCTTCTCACTTCGAAATTTTTGGAAGCCATTTGTGAGAAGGCAAAATGGGGATGGGGGAATCAGGACACAGAGATCGAGCTGACCGCACGTGGAGCAAAAGCAGGAGCGGTACTCCGAGATTTCCTGGTGATATATCGCAATATTCCGGACTTGGGGGCAATGACGGAGACGTAAGTGACAGAATAAGACTGGAGGACAAGGGGAAATATTCCAGCCAATGGACCAATACCCACAAATTCGGAAAGACCACTATTCGGTTCAAGATCCTGGACATTGTAACGGAGCGGATTCAGAATGCTCCGGATCCGGAGCCGTTGGAAGTTTGAAGTGGAGCATGGTTAATTGATTTTGTGTTTTTCCATATTTTTACTTTCTGTTTTTTCTTAAATTTCATGTTCCTTTGTTTGGGCGCCAACCATTGACCACTGTCAGTATTCTTCTAATTTTTATTTCTCAATTCATATTTTTTCATTTCCATTGTTTCTTTGCGCAGGATTTTCAGAATCCAACAGGTCTATGCTTCAAATCTTACTGTAACCTAATAAAGCTGCAAATCCCAGAATAAACTCTAATTTTAAGAATTTCTCCCAGGAAGTTGCGAAACATCGTGCCTGTCCCTTCTGTCCCCCCCCCCTAAATCCACCTTCTAATTGACAGTATCCCGTCTTCTCCGAACCACTTATCCACTTATTTAATATTGTTGTAATCCTTCTCGAATCCCCTTCTCAAGGTCACTAACCCCTTCTCAACTTCTTTATCAAATAACAAGTTACATAGGAATAACTGTGAAGCCGGTGGCAAGTTCGCTCCACCGAACACCTCGCACTTTTTGAAAGTGAACATCTGTGCCCAAAACGGGATGGAAGGACTGATTGCAGCACTGCTGGCCAGCTCTAGGGACACCGAAACGACGAAGATTGCTGTGTGGGTTTTTTAGAACATTCACTTCGTAACCTTTACGGTAATTGTTTTTTCCAGTCTCCTGGCCGCCGAAAACGTCCGAGAGCAAATCGCCTCGAAGCAAACGCCATCGTTCGCACTGGACACCGTCGTGATCACCAACAAAGGCACTTCCTGCGAATTCTCGATGGACGGCGCGTTTTCCAAATGGCATATTGTCGAGAAGATGACACATCGACGGATCACAAAGACAAAGTTCGGGAAAGCTGTGGATTTCGATGAGATGTTGCCGATGAAGGACGTATTTGCGGCAGTGGTGAACTTTCATTTGAATCGGGTGGGCACTCGGATAAGGAAGTTGATTGTTTGGGTGAGTTTATTTTGTAACAAACG
The DNA here is from genome assembly GCA_900536345.3 of Caenorhabditis sp. 39 LS-2015. Lineage (NCBI taxonomy): Eukaryota > Metazoa > Nematoda > Chromadorea > Rhabditida > Rhabditidae > Caenorhabditis > Caenorhabditis waitukubuli. The sequence goes on from LR562933.1 coordinate 9,442, forward strand.
GACCCATTCAGATGGCATATATGACTAACTCCCGATACGGGTCTCTAATGCGTACCTATTGGATCCATACACAGGTCAGCCGCGGCCGGAGCATATGGATAGCATTTATACTGCACGCGTCTATATGCTAGCATAATGCTAGCATCTCCCAAATATGCTTCGCAGATGGAGCATATATGCGTGTCCGGCGAGAAGCTGCCGGCGGGAGAGCGAACCGTTTCGCCCGGCAGGAGAGGGCGAGCGGGGATGCTCGCATTATGGAACCATGATGCTTCGGGGGAAAGAGGAAGCATCGCGACGACCGCGATGCTCGCATTATGCTTCTATGCATCTACTGAAAAGCAAGTGCGCTCCATCGCACACTCGACTTTCCAGCTGGAATTTTTTTTTCATTTCCGTTATTTCTCTTGTTTTCTACTGATTTTCTCTATTTTTACGGTATGTTTTGCTAATGAAACATTTATTTAGGTTGAATAAGGTAAGAAATTATTAATTTTTTATACTTTCTATGCGGAACACCGAAAATTGCAAAAACCCGAGTGAGTTTTGAAAATTTTATTTGCAAGTTGTGCTGTTAAATATATTACAGGAGTCGGTGGCTGAGACATTTCAACTTTTGGGAGATGCGGAATTCGAAACAGAGGAAATAAATCGTCGAAAAAACGCGAACTTTTTGCGATGCTCTGCTACATGCGAAATAGGAGTTTGAACAGTTTTCGGATCAAATCGCAGAGCGAAACCGACGATAGTTGAAGAATTTGCGTGAGTTTTGGTATTAATCTTTACCTTTCTAGTTAAAAACCTCTTTTAGTGAATCTGACAATTCAACAAAGAACTAATGAAGAAGGATTTCGAGATCGGTGCAATCGCTCACAAAAACCTAATTTTTGTCTCGAAGGTTAGAACTGCAGTAGAATACGTTAAAAGTAAGCTGCTAAACCTATTGTCTCACTCACATTTTTTGTTTTCAGAACTCTCCTCACACTCTCTATCCAAACAATTCACTTCTCCTACATTTTTGACAAGGAAACAAGTCTTCGTGCTCATGGCGTGTCTAGGAAGGGAAATTACTCAATGACTTCTTCACTGCTGGCTCGACTATCTCTTCTCTCACTATTTGTCAGTTTGCTACACATTTAATTATCACTATTTGAATGTAAATTTCGATACTCTAATAAAACTGTATGAATAACTTGTGTTCGTTTTTATGAAGCACGAGGCAAGCATTTGGGAAGCATCTCGAACGAGCGCGTAGCTGCCGCCGCGGAATTTTTCGCGATGCTCGCATTATGCTCGCGTAATGGGCGTCCTTTCGGTTTCTTGACGGAATCATCGCGCACGTCCATATGCTAGCACTGCGGCTGACCTGTGTATGTGTCTCAAGGATAGAAGGGAGCAGCCCAGTTTTATAGTCATGTACCATAAGGAATTTTGTGGTGAGGATTACGGAAACGTGTGAAATGAAATGTTGAGAATTTTTCAAAAAACTTCGATGATATATAGTTCTCATGGTGGCAATCCGCATTGCGTTGTACATAAAAGAAGGATTTCCCAATTTCCAGAATCGCCCCCAAGGCCTCAAAAATTGCACCCCACTCTCCGTCAAGGAACTCCACTGGCACCACGAATCAAAACACGGAAACCAGTGCACCTGGCTGGACAGCATCCATCATCTGGAACTCGTCAATCTCGAAATCACCGGAAACAACAATAACATTTTCTATGAACCTCTCATCAAAAAAGTCAAAAAGCTGATAATCCGAACCGAAGTGCCGCTGGACATCGAAACTATTCTGATATTCCAAGGCAAGGAATTGGTGCTTTTGAATCAAATTCCTTCGCCAAGTTTTCTGGAAGGAATCATCGAGAAGTGGACGGATGGGGCAATGGTGAATGGAAAAAGCATTGAGACAAGGGTGGAGAGCAAGAATATGAGGAGTCAGATCATGCAATTTGTCGCCGAAAGTCTCGGTGTCGGGATGTATATCCCTGATGATCATGTGTAAGTTTCTTGGAGTTAGGAAATGGATGAAAGTTGATGATGAAGAGTTCAGGGACACTGCAACGCTTCATTGTGCAAATGGCGGAGTGATCGAGTTCAGTTGCACTAATGATAAGTTTGTCATGAAGACTGCGATGGATTGAATCGACGGGTGTTTCGCTTTGACGCTTTGATACGTGTCCTCGTAAATCTACAAAGATACTCAACTGCAAATAATTTGAGTTTCTGAGTTTCACTATTATCTGTTTTTCAAACATGACCACGCGGCGACGCTCTACTCACACACCCGTGCTCACTTTTGTGCGTGGCGGGACCCACTGTCACCATTTGAAAAACGAATAATACACATAGTCACACCGTCTAGTTCTTCATACTGCCCTTTCGCACAATCCCGTTGCCTTTTTTGTTCTACCTGTTTTACCTTCTCGTCCGATCCTCTGCCTATAGTTCTCGTAAATGAAAACAGATACTCAAACTCATTGTCAACCTGTTTTTCTCTTTCAGAATCTCCCGATCGCAATATTGTTGCTGACCTGTTCTACTGTGTAGAATAGTGTCTGAACCCTTTACCTGTACCATTTTCCCGATCAAAGTTGATGTGCCCCCCCCCTTCCCCGTAAATCTACACACATACTCATTTTTCCAGTCTTTGTTGCTTAGACTTTCTCATGCTGTCCATATCCTTTTCCACCATCATCCCTCCCAACCTTGCACTCCCGATTTATTTCCCTGTTGAAAATGAGCAACGAGTCAACCCCAAATCATCTGAATTAAAAAAATGAACTGACAATGAGAAGGGAAATGAAAATGAAAATGGAAATTGAATATGAGTAAGAGTCAGGCGGTCAGCTGGGGACAAGTCATGAGAAAAAACCAAGACGAATTTCTTCCGAAAACTTCTGAAGATGTAAATGTATGCTGATGCCAAAAGAGGCACCACGTGGCCGAGAATGTATCAGGTTTTGTTGGTTTTTGGGATTTTTCCTTTTGGGATTTGGATTTTGTTTGGGTTGGGGGAGGTGGATTTGAATGTAGGCAACGAGGAGGGGAAGAAAAGAGGTATCTGCTTGATTCAGAGCTCGGAATTCAGAAGAGAAGTCGTCCTAAGCTTTCCATCTGATTGTGCGACCAGGAAGTGCCCTGCTCTTCGATCCCTCTGCCCCTGTCCTCTGCCTGTTCTGTCTCTAAATCAGATCTTCCCCCGTCCCTTGGCTCCCAATCCGAATCAAATTAACACCATTGCCACCCCAAAAAGTCCGTCCATCGTCGACAACTGACATCCGATATGTCATCCATCTCCGAGGGACGTCTCCTCAAATGTCTTTCACAAATTCATAGAATCCACATCCATTTTCTTTTCCTGGCTCTTCGTGCCCCCTCGTCCCTTCCCCTTCCCTTCTCTATTCCATTTCTGGCCCCAAAAACTTATACATTTATATTTTTTGTCTTCTCTCTCCCGGGGGCCCCCCAGAAAGACACCCTCCCTTCCCCAACATCAAACAGCATACATGTACACGTTTTCCCACACACGTACTGCTTCCGATGAGCGTGTGGTGTGTATACGTTGGACAGCAGACACCAGCAGCCGCAGCAAAACCAAAACATTTCATTTTTTCTGTTCCAGAAGCGTTTCTTTTTGAAGTCAAAGGCTCAAAATTCATGCTTTGATGCACTTTTTTGCGTGATGTTGCGTAGAGAGTTGGCGAATTCGAAATTGCAAATTCTTACGTCAAAGATGATGTGTTCAGTGGAGCGAGCTTGCACTTAGTTCTTAGTTGGCCGATTCATAGATTATCGGTAGAGCAAACTTGTCCTAGATCTCGAGATTCTGGTAGATCAAAAAGCTCTCAGTAGAGCGCACTGGCATCCCGACGCCAACTTCCTCCTGTAGATCAATAGATTCTCAATGAAGCGCCCTTTCATTGAACTTGAACTTTTCGGAACTGGAGAATCGCCACTGATTCTTCAACAAATTCTCAATAGAGCGCACTCCCTAGAGCAGTTTCCCCCTCCCATTTCCCTCCGTTTTGACGTCTCGCGGTGTGGAGGATATCGGAGGAAAGAGAGCTCTGTGTGTGAGTGTGGTGTAAATTTACAACCAATTGGGAACTCTCGTTTTCTCTATTCTCTCCGGATTTTGGAAGCAGAAAGAGCAAGAGAGCAAGAGGAAAGAGAGAGGAAAAGATAAAGACATCCACTAGCAGGAGAACAGAATACACCTGCTCTTAGGAGTTAAGATGAGAACAATGGAGATTTCTTGCTCTTTTGCTGCTTCCCTGCTCAATTTTGAACTGAAAATCTAACTTTGAGTTTATGAAGACTGTATCTTTGAAAGTCACCACCACTTTCTGATTACCGTAACCACAACTGTACCCTCCTGCTGTCCGCAATAACCTCTATGGTAGTCTGCGGTCTTCCTCTCCCAAAAAACCTGCTGATCTCGACCCAGAATTGAATTTCTTATTGTTAGGTCCATCAAAAATCGCATGACATGCATGAACATGATGTTCCATCCCATCCCATCCGTCAAAAGTGAACTCATGAAGCATTTACGTGGTGAGGGGGAGGGGGAGAAGAGCAAAGTGATGAATTATCAACTCAAACCCGAATTTCTACTTGCAAAGTCTGTAATTTGTCGTAAGATAAACATGCCTGAGTATCTCTTTCCTACAGTAACCCCACCTTGAAGCCGTCGTTCCCTCAATACCCGCTTCCACTTTCTTCTTCCTCCTTCCTCCCTAAGATCAAAGTTTACACCTCACCTCCAAATTCCTTCTCATTCTTCCCATTTCTCCTCCTGCAAATGGACAACTTGTTTCACATTTTGGTGGTTCACTGCACCATGTATGACGCAGGTCCGCGCCCGTTTCCTTTCGAAAATGGAGTATAGATTTGAGTGCGATTAACCTCAATTTGGGCAGAGAAATTCTGGCTATTTTTGGATGGACGGAAATTGAGGATTATGGGCTTTTTTTGAGTTCTGACAGCTTGCGTGTGAAGAGAATGAAGAGAGTACCGTAACCCTTCAAAGTCCGCAATTGCGCGTGATCGATCCTACAGTAATCCATCAGGACGAGGTTCTTTGCCCTCCGAGACTCCACGAGCGGAAGTTTCCAATCTTTCGCGTCCTTCAGCAAAGTGAGTCAATCCAGAACCCAGAACCCATAACAACCGAGTCAAAAACAGACGGAAAACAAAAAGGAAAGAAAGGGAAAAGTAGAAAAAACAAGTAACAAGCAACCCTCCCCCCCCCCTCTCCTCCCCCAATTCATTCACTCAGAAGGAGAAACGAAGCGAGCGGCCACATTGTTTGACTCATTTCACCTTGTTTCCTGTCGCCCTGCTCAGCTCCCTTCCCCTGTTTTCCTCGTTTTCCCTCCCTCCCTTCCTTCCCCAACCTAACCTCCTAACAAGAGGGTTCTCACCAGGTCACATGACTCTTTCCCCCCAACGGACCCCTTCTCCGAACCAGTAGGAGTGTTGCCAATAGGTGCTCCTTTCGAAAAGAAGCAGAAGGAGAGGGGAGCACTTCTCACTTTCCTCCGCTCCCTCCCCGTTTCAAACGCTTTTTAATCCTCGGCTCGGGCACCGCCCGGGTTGTGACGTCACGCCCTCTCTCCCTGTCTCTCTCTCTTTCGGTCGGTGGTCCCCCCAATTTTCCGTTTCTCTTTCTCTTCATTCTCAGCACAACTATCATCCGTTTATTGGCCATCTAGTTGTTCCTTCTGCTGGAGAGAAGGAGGAGGAGGAGAAGAAGAAGAGTAAGCTAATAAGATTATGGGCGGAATGGCTTTGTGGAATCGGTTTAGTGGAGTAACTTTTGAGTTTCTAGTTTTCACCCTAACCCTAATGTTTTCTTTTTGTTTTGATGATAGTGCTAGGCTTTGAACGTGTAGATCATGGTTGAGGCCTTGTTTCCTCTATGACCTAGCTTTTCCATGTTGGAGATTGTGGAGGGCTTCAGTACCATCTTAGCGTTGACCTGTTTTTTGTTTACCTGATGGTCGAACTTTCGCTTATTGAACCGGCTGTCAGTTTTTGAGGGCCAAAATTAGTTTCTAGTTCGTCATTGTTAAGCTTTCACATGATGGAATATGGATGTCCTAGCTTTCCAAATTTGGGATTCTAGGCCACCACATTTGCTCTATCTGCCTCGATTTCTCTGATGGCCTAGTTTTTCACCATTCTGAAACCTAAGCTACTGCTGTCTAGCTCCCAAGTGATCGAACATGGTTGATGGCAACATTTGGTATCCTAGGCCATCATCCTCTCTGTTCGTCTTTATCTCTCTGATGGCCTTACTTCTACCGGTCAGTATCCTAGGCCACCGTTTTCTGTGATCGGCCTCTGGATCACTTGATCCCTTGCTTTCTCAACTTGGACCCATCCGTCCTACAAAAGCTGCTCTGCCCAGTCGTCGCCGTTTCTGCTCCATTTCCATCAAAAAAGCGACAAAAGTTTGTTGCACCAACCATCCATCCGCCGCCGCCGCCCAAATGGCCCATTGAACTTGTATGTGCTGCCTGCTGTCCATTCTTCTTCCCCTCCTTCCCCACCCGTCCTCTTTCTGTGTTTTGCCCCCACCCGTCCCGTCCTCCTTGCCATCCATTTTTGGTTCACACGAATCGAGATCTCGACCATCGATGTGATGTGCTCACTTGTTTGCTCTGGTGCCGTGGCCCTCCTGTGTTTGTGCAACTTTTCACTTCCGGTGGCACTTTTCTTTTCGAGCGAGCGGAAGTGCCGGGATTTCTGATGATCAAGCCGCCGGGCGCGCACTTCAATGATCATCTTCTGACGTTTTCAGGGGTTCTTTTTGGCTGGAAGTATTGAAAATGTAGGTCAAACTTCCTCGTCAGTGTCGATTTGCTTCCGGATTAGACCGGATGTTCGCGGATTAACTTTTAGGGGTTTTATTGCATTTCGGCGGAGGGCGGAACTGAAATTCGGGTGAGCTTAGTTCCGGGAGGTTCCAGTTTTACTGCAGAGATCACTAAGATGCGTCTGTAAGGGTTACTATACCGTTGCCTACGGAAAGTTGCAGACTGGGAGCTTACAGTAAGCTTCTTCAGTTTTTTGTTCCTTTGGATTACTGTATCTTGCCCGGTCCGCAACCACATCATACCACAAATTGCGGACTTGTCAACCTACCGTAACCTCTACCAAGCTCCCCTGGCCGGTTACTGTACTTTCCGCAATCACCCTCCGGACAATCCACGTCCCCTCTTCCCAATGACTAACCCATCCATCCCTCTTCCGCCTCCTCTCTTCCTGCTTCATTTCCCATCCATTCATAACACATCGCCGCTCCATTCATCCATTCCATTGATATACACATATAACATCCACATACTTTCCGGCTTCCCATTCATCCCTTCTCTCCCATTTTTCCCCAAAAAAGCGCTTCCATTGCTTTCCCTTCATTTTATTTTTATTTTCCCTGTTCAAAAACTAAGAATCCCCCTGCTCCTCCCGCTTCCTGCTTCCTGTCGTCTCGCCCCGTGAAATCCGAATCTCCGTCTATATTTGGCTTAACTTTGTCCCATTTCTAGACAATCAAATCGCCATTTCCTTCAACTTCAAGTGCTCCAGAATCCGTTCAAGATGACGTGGCAGATTGCATGACAAATTGAGGTAAGTGCGCTTTCAACGGAACGGGAATTGGTGGCTGAGGTTGTTTTTGAGGAGAGAAGAAGCCATTTTTGTATTTGTATTTGGGGTGGTTTATTTTGTTTTTTATTTTTAAAACCAAGCCGAGCCAGTCACTTTGACATAATAATCCAAGTCATGGACAATGCAAGCGCGCTCTTTTGAACTCTGCAACTCTCAACTCTTGCAAATCCGCTCCACCGTCAATTTTCCCACTGTATCATGTTCCAAGAGGTTCAAAAAGTCCAAATCGCTCAATTTTCCGTCCACTTATTGTAAGTGCGCTCCACCGCTAATTCAATGATCTCCTCTCTTCTTTGATCGGCTCGACAGAGCGCACTTGCAGCACGACGACATGTGCACAATGAAATTGCATTCTCCCTCCCCCCTTTCCCTCCCAAAAGTTCTATTGTTGAGCCAAAAACTCAATTAAATTCTGTTCTTTTGGAGCTGACGTGACGCTCCAACAGAAATGGGTCCGTGATGCCTTCAAAATGCTTATGCCTTCCCTTGGCCTCAAAAACTCATCAAATCACCATAAAAATGCACTTTTCCGGGTGCCAAGGGACGTCTTCTGATGCCCCTTTTAGCTTGATGAATTCCATTTTCATTCGGACCGAGAAATCCACCTAACTTTTCGTTAAATTTTTTGAAATTTTTTCCCAGTTTTCTTCAGCCTAAGAAAACCAGGAAAACGAGGTGTTTTTCGAAGAGAAAAGGAGGTGGTAATTAGGTCAAATGGAGATGAGGTCAAGGGCTAAGTTTAGTGGAAATTGCAAGTGTCAAGTGGTGGCCTAACTTTCCGAGGGTGGGGATTCTAGGCCAGCTACCATACTGACGTTTGAATGGTCTAATTTATTGATTTTTAGGTCACCCTCTCTTCCTAAGTCTTCTAGCTTCTTAAATTTTTCCACAGGACCTAACTTTTTCCGATTTGAGGTTCTAGGCCACCTGATGGGATGGCCTAGCTTTTGCCATTTCGAAATCCCAGGTCGTCCATCCCAAAGTTTTCTCTTTTCTCTTTTCTCTCATTAACAAAAGTGGAATTTTACGTCAAAGCCATTCCGAAATTGTAAATTTAATGTAAAATTAGAACAGAAACATATCGAATTCTCTTCAAGTACAATCACCACAATTCGTCCTTAATTCCTCTCCAGGATCATTCAAACCTTCCCCTCCACTGACACTTTCCAGTCCGCAACTCTCTAAACCTACCGTAACCCGTCTTCCTTCCAGTACCATGTCGTCCTCGTCGCCCACTCTGTTTCCCGGAGAAGATCCGGTCGATTCCGGCAACATCCGTCTTCTCGGCATCGTCTGCCTTTGCGGATGGATTATTGTGATATTGGTATGCGCATCGCCTCATGTAAGTTTCCTTTTCCCAAAAAAGAATTGCAGCGGTATTGACTCAGCCGACGAGTTTGCCATTCCCCCAAACCCCTCATTCCATTCCATTTTATATCCACTTGTTTGCAGCTGTTCCGCAACTATCTCAAAAAATGGTTCAAGCACGACGACGATCCGGTGACTGAGAAGATTCGGAAAGCCGAGGCACGTCTTCAGGAGACACTTCGACTCGCTCAGAAGCCGTCGAGTTTCCTTGTCGATCAAGCGGCCATGATGTCTTCGATGGCAAATCGAACGGAGAAAATGCCGCAGCTGCCGAGCGAGGTAAGATAGGATTTTGGGTCTAGTGTTCACGTGAGGAATAGTTGGACCTGGTGGCCAAACTTTTGCAAGTGAGAAAGTTAGGCCACGGCAAGAGACAAACAGGCATGCATCTGGGAGAAGTACATACAGTAGGCTATACGCTTCGAGACCCATGACCATATGGGAGAACTTTGCCTCTGGAAAACCTCGGCCACGCTCAAAGACCAAATTTTACCCATTGCGATAGTTAGGCCACATGACGCTATCTGAAACCGTGGCCTAACTTCCCCCCCCCTCCCCCTGAAAAACCTAAGCCACTACAAACTTATTAACATTGTCAATTTTGCAGACCCGCATCACACTCGGATTGGTCGAAGAGGAAGACGAAGATGAGTGTTCCCTGCCCTAATCAGTCCTTCCCCTTATCACTATCACCTTCCCATTTCCCTTATCCATCTGTCACTTCTAACTCCCCTTTTCCCTTCCCCCCTTCCACTTACAATTACGACCCCGTTTCGTTTCAAGCCATCCGATTGTTTCTGTTCCAGCCCATCAACTGATTGATATCAGCTGACTATGAAATTGTCAAACAATACGGTATGGTAGGTATTCACTTAGAACCGCTCAACTCTTCTCGTTTTCTTTAATCAATAAGTATTCATTTAACGCAAAAAAATCAGAAACCAAATGTTTGTTCTGTCACTTTTCATATCACCCCACTTCCGATTCAAACCCTCCCTCCATGTCCACTTATCTTGTAAGACTCTGAACATAAACTTGTCGAATTCTTTGATTTATTATAAAATGTTTATTAACAAGTTCTCCTCGCCGAATTCACACTTCTGATGACGTCGAGAAGCGCCAGATTCAATGGGGGTTCCTGGGTTGACGGTTCACTTCGATCCCACGGACATTTGAGACAACCTTGGATGGCGATCGAATTGGTGACACAAGATTGGCAGAGGGTGTGGCCACAGTCTGGAAAAGGGGAGTGAACGAACTGATTATAGGTGCCACGACGTTTCGCAACTTGGCGCTAGATTGCTGCGAAGGGAATTTGGTATGAGAGAGCAAAAGTGACTGGAAATTCGAAGTTTCAAGTTGCGAAACGTCTTGGGGCGATTTACGACAAGTATTTATTGGAAAGACTCACCCAAAACCCTCGGCACATTGTTCCTCGTGTACTTCTCATTACAAATTCCACATTCTATCGGAGCCACTTTGACAAAAGTCTTCTTGTTCCCTTCGACCGATTTGCCTTCCTCCGATTTCTTCGATGCTAACTTTCTCATAATCCTTCCATTGACTTTCAATTTCATCTCTATATCATCGATTTGTCTGTTCAAACTGTCGAGTTCCTCCTCTTTTCCGTTCATCTCTTTGAGTAATATCGAATTGTAGACCTTTATGTCGGCTAATTGAGATGCTAACACATTCGCGACATCGTTGAATTGATCCGTTTGGGTTGACATTGTGGCAAAGCCTTTTTTGGTTTTCGGGAGCCAAGGAGTTTGCGGAGTTTGCCAGGGACTTTCATAACAGTGAGGTGAAGAACAAGATGAAAAAAAATTAGAAACAGAAGAGCTAGGAGATGAAAGCGTAGACGTAGCAGATCCCAGTGAGTAACGCACTGTCCAGTCAGTGCAAGAGGAAGGAGATGTCCATCGATCGAGTGAGGTCAGGGGGGAGGCAGATGGTACTACAGTTAATATGTTAATTGGGACAAAACGCAGAAATGTCATGTGATTTGAAGAAGATGATCCTGATAAATATTGTAAAGATTGCTCAAGAGAACCATCAATATCGAATTTATATATTTCACAATTTCACAATCAATGGTAACATGGCCATAGACAGAAAAAAGAGCATGATAGTCACTGACAACGATTCTAAGCATCTTTAGGAGTTCTTGGCGGAGTAATCATTTGCGCACTTCTGATGACATCGAGCAATGCAAAGTTCTTCGGTATATTCTGCGGTATAGGTTCATTTCGATTCCGCGGACATTTGAGACAACGTTGGATGGCAATTGAATGGTTGACACAAGTTTTGCAGAGGGTGTGGCCGCAATCTGCAAAAAGGGAATGAAGACGTTTCGCAACTTCACGCTATTTATAAGTTGACAAACTCACACAAGACTCTGGGTGCCGTCTCTTCTGTGTACTGTCCTCCGCAAATTCCGCACTTCAACAAATGCATCAATCCCTCGCTTCCTTCGATCGACTTGCTCCTCGACTTCTTCAACTTTTCGAGCTCCCGATCACTAACTTCCAATTCCTTTTTCAAATTCTTGATTT
>LR562937.1:6367-21426 GCA_900536345.3 Caenorhabditis sp. 39 LS-2015
GGTTCGTGCTGAAGCAATGAGAGTTCGGATATGGTTCAATATGATTCTTCGACAGGTCTCGAAGCGATAGGATTTCAAAAATTTACAATTGGTCTGATTCGCCGCGTCGAGACCTATCACTGTTCGGTCGTAAAATGAAGAAAACTCACGTAGCGACCGAAAATCTGTTGGATAAACTCGGCCATCATGTCCCTGACTTGAACCAGAATCACAGACGGATCGAATTCCACTTCGACGAGCACTCCCTTCACCGTCGTTCCCTGAACTGCAGTTCCGACTCGAACCGACCAGTCGACCATCTTGAATTCGTTTCCATTGATATCGATTTTGCCGGCGGTATCAACAGTCAGTCCGTTGCTGAGTTTGCTGAGAATCTGATCGAATCCACGGTCGCAAACTGCTTTCGGACTCGTTTTGAACGACTCTTTCGGACCTGTAACTGGTGGAGATTTATCAGGTGATGGAAATAAGAACGAACAAATCGAAAAAGTTGACTGTGGGAATTTCGAGTGATGCATCACAATGTTCGTCGCATAATCCGCGTTCGGAGTCGGCGGATTGTACGGTGTGACGTCGATGGAAAAGGTTCCGCTCAGTTCGGCACCGAACGACTCGAGGATCCGTTCGACTGATTTTGCTGTTTGATCTGCTTCGAACACCCATGTGACTCCCATTTTCCTGCGCTGAACTGGAGAAATTGGAAATTTAGACGAGAAAACAATTGGCAGGGTGTAGGGTACTTTCAAAGACCATTTCCCAGTTTCAAATAGATATTTTGAATGGCTGACTGAACCATGTTGAAACCACATTGCAGTGAGAATATTTAGAAAATGAGAGGCAGAATATATTTTTCAAATTACAGAAATAACCACAAACAACAAGAAGAAAACGAAAAAACTCACATAAAAACAAGACGTAAACACATTTCGATCGATCAATCACGAAAACAACTTTTCTTTTCTTTTCGCTGTTTTCAAAATTTGATAAGAGAATCGAAACTATTAGAGGAATGGGGAGATGGGACGAGGGAGTTTCGGGGCGGACGATCGAGATGATTGGAATGAAAAATTGGGAGGAGAGCGAGAGATTATTGGAAATGGAGAGACGGAGAGAAGTGGCATTGGTGCTGATGGGAAGAGAAAGATGGAGGCGCAGGTAGTCAAGGAGGTTTTCTGAAAAAAAAAAAAGAGTTTCAAAGTGGTAAAATGATGGAGAGAAGTTAACTGATAACAGTCACGGTCAAACTCCTCACCTCGCGTTCGCCGCTTTCATAGCCTTCAACGCCTCGATCCTGCTCTTCCGATACTCGTCGAGAATCTTCCTGTACACCGGATACAGCAACTTCGGAATCGGTGTAATCCGACTGCACACCTGTTTCTCGCCATTAAACGCCAGATGGTAAAGGTACAAATCATTCTTCTCAATTAGTGCGTTCGCAGGAAGGGGACACTTCAAGACGTAGGTGCCTGGAATTATTGGGATCTAGTAATCAGTGAGAAATAGGCAAAAAGATACCTGTGTGATCTTTCAGTGTGGGAGGTTCCGTCTCGATTAGGTAGGCACACATGATCGTTTGACCCATCTGACGACTCACAATGCTGGTGCAATCATCTCGTTCGCACATTTTCAGGAATCAGAAAAATGGTAGAAATGGGGAAAAATTGAGCAAACTTGGAGGATAGAAAGAAACTTTGGTTGTGAACCGTTGAATTGGAAAAGGAATTGAAAATAGAAAAGTAAGAAAAACTATACACCCGTGAAAAGAATCGAGTGATTCAAAAATGGAACAAATCAGTTACAGGCATCCTTATAAAGCGTCGTATCTCCTTCTTCTCTACAATTGTCGGGAAGTGCAGACATGGGAAGTTGAGGAAGATAACGGGCAAATCGAGTTTGTTCGGCTGGGTATTCTCTCAGCATTGAACGACATATCATCTCCTGAAAATAAGCTACCTGGTTTAATTTCAAAAAAGCGCGCACTCACCAAAAATCCAGGAACAGTTTGCGTCCACGAATTGGTCGTCTTCACCATGTCTTCAGTCTCCAAAGTGGGCATTTCGACTACTTGCTTCCATTCAAGCGCAAACCATTCTGCATCCATCGTCAACTCTGCTTTGTACATGATACTTTCGTCTTCCGTAATCAGATCGGCCAGAGTTCTCGCAGTACGTTTTCCACGAAGACCACCGAGGTAGGTTAGTTGAGTACATCTGGAAGATTGACACTGATTCCTAAAAAAATCTGAAAAAACGTACCTGACAGTAGCATATTTGCTCTCATCCCACAACAGAACACAATCCTCCGTCACTTCTGTTACTTTCCCAATGGACATAATCACGTTTTTAGTATTGATATCATCCGCAGTTTCCTTGAAGTGCTTCACCGCACTTACCGCTTTCCATTTGCAATTCTTGTACTCCTTCTGCTCCTGAACGTGTACAACCAGCATGTCGCCAGTTTGAATGTACCCATTGACTCGCTTCACGACGGTAGAGTTGAACGCGTCTCCGGGGAGGAAAACTGTTTCGAATTCATCGGAGTGAGCGAATCCAAAAGAAGCCTCGGCACTGGTCACGATAGCCATCTGAAATAAAGAGACGTGCATAACTGAAATCAATAAAACGCTTACGACTGGACCAAAAATTTCAGCCGAAAGTTCGACCGCCGACGATGACTCGCCACCTTCAATTTTTGTAACCTAAAATAACAAGGGAAGTTTATCAGAATCCGTGCATTTTCACTCACCTTTTTAGCCTGCCACTTACACGAATTTTTTCCATCTTGCTTAAAAGCAATAATAAAAACCTCATCTCGATAACTGAAATAATCTCTAGATACGGATAAACAAAATTCGTTCCGAGTACTCACGCAAATTTCTCCTTTAAACTGGTTGGATTCTGGTCTTTGCTTGTCCTGGCAGCCGTGATCGGAATGTAGACATCTCCTCGTTCGGTCTTGGCGTATGCAAAGGAGTCTTCCACTCGGGAAATCTCACCGATCAATTGTTCGGTCATGGCGTACCTGGAAATGACAGAAAATTACGAGAAATTCAAAAAACCAAACTTAAAAAGTATAAAAAGCCGATTCAAATTAAAAATCATAAGAAAAACATTGAAAAAACTCAAAACTCTCGTGAATAAATTGTAAAAAAACAAAAAATAAATTTGAAAAATAATCCCGTTAAACTGCGCGCACCCGTTATTTCGGAGTGTCGTTGCAAATGCAACAGTTGAAAAATACCGAATTCTGCAGAATTCCTTGGAGTCTCTGGGCATTTTGAAGTGACAATTTGGAAATTTACTGGAAATAACGATTATTTTTAATAAATTATCTATAAATACTGGTCCTGCCAGTCCCTGCCCATCAACACTACACTCACATGATCTCCGTCACGGAGTTCATCCCGAGTTCAATTGTGCATGACGCGAATTCCAAATTTTTTTCGGCAAAAGATGCTCAATTCCCATGGAAAATGGGCTTTTGCACGACGCGTCATCTCATAAAATGTTTCGTTGAAGTATCCGCGCGAGCAATTCGACTCATTCATTGCTCTATTGCTGCACCAATTCGACTAATATGTTCATCGCCTTATTTTTGGAATTTCTTTTTATTTTTGAAACTGTGATGCCATCTGCCACGAATAACAACAACAAAACAATGATAGTGGTGTGGGGGAAGCCGACGAAGTTGACACAGGCGGTGGTTAACGGCACTTTGGATCAGGAGAGCTGTGTGAAGGCGTGCATGGACAGTATCCAATGCGCGGTAATAAAAATAGTTGATGCCACTTTTCTGTATTTCAAGAAATACTTTCCAGGCGGCCCATATCATGGTCAACACTACGACGTGTTCCATGTTCATGTACACTGTCCTTCCTAATATCACAATCACCAAAACCACTGCGGCTAATCTATCCGTAGTTACCTTCAAAGTTTCTGGAAATGATAACATCTGTCCGATTGGAGAAAATGCGCCGACTTTCGATAATAAGACTGCTTCGGTAACGGAATAAAAAGGAAGGGAATATTTTGGGGATTTAGGGCTACATTTATGACAACTCTAACCCTGCGGTGCTGCCTTCCAAGGTCTATTATAATATAAGTTTCACTTCGAATACCTGGATGTTCACTAGTAAAAGTGAGTTTACTAGGTGATTCAAAGCATCCAGTAGACACCTGTTTCAGTCGTGCCAGCTTGCAAAAGTCCATTTGCAGACTATATCAAGCATTCGGATGACAATGATACTTGTGTGACTGTAAGCCTTGCTATTTGAAGTTCCACACAGTATTCGCACGTTTTCAGATCTTCACAGTCCAGAAAAGCACTGCCAAAAATGTGATTTACGCAGGAATTAATCAGACGTTTTCCAGCAACAGTTGCAAGAATGACCTCGCAGGATCACTTGCTGGTATCAACTATCCGAATGATCTACCGTATCTCGACTGTAATCCTGAAATTTTTAAACAGAAAATATAGTTATATTGTTTTTAGGGTACATCAAATACTTCGCCCCCACTCTACCATCAACCAACTGTTACGTGAGAATCGATGGAATCAGAACTCTGGAATGTCGAGCCGATCCGACGACTCCGACTTGCATGTCTCCAGAAGGATTCACATTCACCGACCCGTACTTCAAGAACTTTGACAACTACAACTGGGTGACCAACTCATCGGCTCGAGCTGGCAGTGATGACGATTGTCTCGTGTATGTTCTGAATGGGAATGCGACGATTCAAGTTGATGTGAGGACTTGTACGGACAAGGATACTCTGCATGCATTCGCACATATTTGTGTCACACCGGCGTTTCAAGGATGAGGATAGTAAATGATAAGGCTCAACAGTATTGTACATATTTTAAAACTAGCTTGTATATATTGAATAAAAAAGTTGGATAGTGAGGAACTTACCAGATATCAAGGTCAAATAGACCACGCATGATAACTTCTATTTATGTAAAGATAGACGTCAACTGTTGGACTGAAAGATACTACTACAGTCCTTGCTCCGACCATGATTAAGCCCAAACTGTGACGTACAGAGGGGTAAATTCACCCATTTCTACAAGCTTTAGCTGATGGAATTCTAGAGCTCTATTCCGGTCTGCGTCTTAGTCTGTCTACTCCTTTTCCCAACCTGCCCTCCACCAAAACCATGTACATAACTGTAAAACAATTCACAGGGGTACATCTTCGGAATGTCGTTTGCAATCTGCACACAACACACACCAAAGAAGCAAATTCATTGCGTGCGTCACTCGCGTCTTGCACCATGTTCTTCGGAGTTTTCCGCCGATTTATCGCGAGGTCCGAGAAGTCCCCAAATTCGTAGCTTTGCACATTGCACGTTTCCCTCTGCCAGTTTCTGCTGTCATAAATATCTTCCTCGCCTCATTGAATCAGTGCCTCTAAACGTTCGGGATGTTTGCCTCGATCCTCACCTTCTACATCTTCTTCTGCAAACTGATTCCAGAGTCTGTAAGTTTACGAATAAAGGAATTCTGTATTACGTAGAGAGGGGCTTTTTAGGCCACCGACTTCACGATGATGATAGTTTGGGGAATACCAGATGATACCGAATACGCTGACATTTACAATAACACTTCGTGGGAGGAATGTCTGCAGATCTGCTTTGAAGCGCAGCCTTGTCTCGTTAGTGATTCCCAGATTCTCAGTTATCAGTCATATCCTCTTCAGCTCGCATATCAAATCGACAACACCACTTGCATGAACTTTGACTACAATTGCATCGATACCATATCCAAAACATCATCCGCAAACGGCTCGAGAGTAGCTTTTAAAGTCGAGAATGCCTCTGAAGAGTGTCCGGCTGGATCTGGAGCGCCTACTTTCAACGGGATCAGTTCAAACGGCACACTTTACGTGGACTATGACAAGAACTACTTTCCGATGTATGTCTACTACAGTATCGATCTTTCTGGAGACAGTTGGGAGATCAATTATACTCGTGAGTTGTTTTTCAGGCTCTTAATGGTATTTCGCTTCATTTTTCAGTAAACGTAAGTTGCCCACCACGATTCAACGACATTATTGAGCATCCCGATGGCACTGGTCTCTGTTATTATGTAAACGGCAAAGAGTATTAAGGCCCAGTTCACCTGTTCATTCAGACTTTCTACCTGGGATCTGGCTCCGGATTCTCATACAATCGCTCGAATGTTTTGTGCAAAAACAGGACCACCAACGTCGCGTCGTTGTACTTTCCGGAAGACGCGACGGCTTTTAATGGTAAAATTTTGAGAATTCCTATGAATTTCTCAACTATTCAATTCCAATTTCCAGCACTCGCCGAGAATAAGAGGACAGAGCTGGAAAATCCGAACACTTTTGTCCGCCTGGACGGCATGAGAACAGCGGCTTGTCAAGCAACTCCGACCTCAGCGGCATGTATGACTGTCGCTGTGAGTTCAAATTTTCGCTGACCTAGAGACCCAAATCGAATTTCAGGGCTTCACATTCAACGGTCCTGCTCCCACAAACTTCGACAACTACAACTGGGTGACCAATGCCGGTGCGCAGGCAACTTCAGATGACAATTGCATCGTGCTAGTCGTCAATGGGACAGATACTATTAAAGCGGATGTTAGGGGGTATATTGGTAGATGAGTGCTGTTGGAAAAACAAGGAAAGATTCCAGATGCACGTCGACGTCGCCGTTGGAAGCCGGGTTGATCTTCTGCGCGAGTCCGGCGTGGGTGTATTGACATGTGATCATTATTGTTTCCTTGAAACTGTAAATATGTATATAATAAACACTGTACTCTTCAAATCTTGAAATTCTTCTCCTAGAATGTTGCAGATCTTTGGGGTGCATACTAGACACGTGCCACTATCCCCCACCCCACTCACGCACTCATCTCCTAGTCACTCGCCTCATTGCTCCTGCCCTTGAATTCCTCGAGGTCGCAAACTGACGGACGCCGTGCAGAAATGGCTCTGTTCTTTAACTTTTTCCTATTCCATGTCTTCCTTTTGAGTTATGTTGTGAGTCTGTCTCATCTGAAAGTCCAATATCTTCTGAAACCTTACAGAGTCCCGAGCTAACAATGATGCTGGTCTGGGGCCGCCCGACCTCTTCCACAGACGCCGACATCAACGAAACTTTGACATGGGATGAATGCGTCGATCAGTGTTTTACAGCTCAGAGATGTGTTGTTAGTCAATCAACATTTCTTTGAGATTATCCATATTACTTCCAGTTGGCCTGGCAAAACGGTTCTTCTTGCGTGAACTACGACTATAATACCATGGGCTCGGTGACGCAAACAAGTTCCGCAAACAAGTCAATCGTAGCGTTCAAAGTCGAAAGTCCCGATGAATTATGTCCAGTGGGAGATGACGCACCGACGTTTAACGGTACCAATGCAACGGTATTTTGGACCCATATTCAAGGCACATGTGTATGCAAAGTTGCAGGGTTCCTTGTACTGCGATGACGACCCTTTGTACTTCCCCAAATGGGTTTACTACAATATCTCGCTTGATGGGGACACATGGGAAATTTCTTCTAGAAGTAACACTTTCGATCTAGTCTTGTTCTGAAATTCTCCTTATTTCAGAAAATTTCAGTTGCCTCCGCGGCGATGGTATCATTACACGATCCGATGGTTCTGGTGTGTGTGTTTCTGTAAGTTTGCCCAGCAAATTCCACACTTGCGTGATTTTTCAGACCTGGTACAGTGCGGATTCCGTCGGTTTCTTCTACAATCGATCTGCCAGTTTTTGCGCTAATGACACACAAACACTGGCTTCGCTTTATTATCCAGAAGATTTGGAGTATTGGAATGGTACTGGATTCCAAGAGAGATAAACTGATTGTTAAATGTTTCTTTCTTTCAGAAACCGGTGCAGAAATGAAGCCTTATCTAAGCAACTCCAACGCTTATGCGAGACTTGACGGAATTCGGACTACAGCCTGCCAGGCAACACCGACCACGGCGGCTTGCATGGGTGTTAGTGTGAGTTGAACGTTTTGCTGCGAGACCCAGCCCCAAATCAACAGTTTAGGGCTTCACATTCACCGGAACTCCGCCCACAAACTTTGACTATTATAACTGGGTGACCAACTCGGGGGCTCAGGCAACTGCAGATGACAATTGCATCGTGATGGTGTTCAATGGAACGGATGCGGGAAAGACGGATGTTCGGAGTTGCGTTACCACTTCTCCACTGCAGAGCCTGCTGGTTTATTGTGGAGCCCCGGCATGGATTTATAGTTGACAAAATGACTTGTGATAGAGTGTGTATATATAATTTGAACTGAATTTCAATCAATATAAAGATACGGTGGTTGTCAAATTTTGTAGTCTTGAAGGCGCTTTTAGATTCAGAATGAAAGGAAACTTCCGTTGTGCACAAGGCCAATCCAAGTTCACTTCGAAACCAGAACCAGACGTGTTCCTCTTCTTCTTCTTCCACTCGAGACCCTACTCTAGACAAACCTGAAACACACTGTCCCCCCCTCGCCACACGTCAGTGCAATCAGCTAAGTGAGAGCGGGACGGATCGAGTAGAGCACATGACGGTGCTGGTGGTGGCTCAAGAGCAAACATGCTCCCGGGATGCCTGTCTCTATCTCTCTTTCTCTCTTTCCTTTTCCTCCTTTTTTCTCTGCCGCCTCAGTCAATTTTTATACGAATTATATACTTTACATTCGCCTTCTTCCTCTCCTTCTCTCCTCTTTTTCCCTTTCCTCCTCATTGTTTTTGTCAGTTACTCTCGGCAAATGGCTACTCGTTCCAATGTCCAAGCGATGCGGCGAATGATGGATTTGAACAGCAACATCATCAAAGAAGAAGAGCCGCCCGAGAAGGAGAACGTGCCGAGTTTGGTGGACATCTGCTCGAGTTCCATCGCGACTAGTATCTTCAAGGTGAGTAATAGGCAGCACTTCACAATGAGTGTTTTGTTTTTCTTCCGATCCACTTTAGCTCTGATGATAATGTGTTTTTCTCTGTTCAGACAAAGATACGCTGGCGAAAACTGTCGGATTTAGCCTTTGAGTTTCGATATTTCTCCGAAGACCTCAAGATTCCCAAGCCGATTCAGCGAATTCTGCGGAATTCTTTGGATGATGTACTGGCAGAGGCGAAACGATGGGGTATTCTGAACGATCCTTTTGCCAAAGACCTGGAGAATTTCAGACGCAAAGCACCTGGAAATGTTCGTTGAACCGGCGAAGAGCAAGCGACGTGCACTTCCGAAAAGCGAACTTCTCCGCACTTTCTACTCGAAACTGGTTTGGAAGAGATACAGGTGAGTGATACCCGATGACCTTTGCACTTGCGAGTCAGCTGTTTTGCTGTTCAGCTGCGAGATCGATGACGTGGCCACATGCTCCCATTTGATGGCGACAGAGTGCAAGAACTGGCCGTTGATGCAGTTTCAGTTCGCTTGTCTGTATGCCAAAACGGAATTGATATATGACGACTGGAAGTTTGACAAGTACAGATTGGATTGTTTTAGGTAAGCGGGCGGAAGTCTCTTACAGAGTAGTATTGATCATTCGATTGCAGAAAACAAGTCAGCGACCATCCGGTCTACGATTTCTGGCTGACAATGATGGCTTCTCTCGACAGAGATCGCCACTTCTTCGGCAGCTCTCGTCGTCTTCCCAATCAAAAAGTCGCCCAATGTTTCCTGTTTGCCATTCGAAACGGATACCTCCAACTGGTAGAATACATTTGGAATCAGCTGACAGACAGAGATCGGGAAGCGATCGGACTCATCGAGTGGCGGAATATGTGCTTGAGGGCTAGGGACGGTCCGGCCATCAGTTTCCTCTGTCATCATCTGTGCCGGATGAATGCGTTGGGGACTTGTAGAATCGCATGGGGAGCGTTCTTTGATGCATTTCAGAACTTGGTTCATGTAAGTCAAATTATAGAAAGATCTATTATATGTTATTGAAATATTATTTAGAACGAAAAAAACGACGCCCTCGGGTCAAAACAGTTCCGCAGAAAGTTCGAGTTTCTTCTGAAACACTGCTGTCCAGAACTTCGAGTTCGCTTGGTCAGACACTCACATTTCAGGTAAGCCTCCACTTCTTTCTCCTGGCAAACACTGTTTCCAGACTAATCTGCGACGCATTCCGATACAACGAACAGGAGATCTTCTCCCTGTTGCTCGGATGCATGAGTCCTTCGGACATCGCCTCGGCTCGCGAACACATCGACCGAATCTTCGATCGGAACAAGACGAAAACGGGCGATCGGCTGAGAAGGACGATGATGAGAAGACAGCAAACGGTTCAGTGATTCGGAGGAGAATGTTGAAGTTGTGATAATGATATGATAACATACATGTATGGTTAATCGAAATGGGTAGAAAAACAGCAGAGTTACATATGTACATAAATAAACTAATTATGACGAGATCTTTTCGTTAGCAATACATTTTCAATGTTTTTTCCAGGCTTTTTCGTCCAATCACCACATCAAAATATGTCTCTCTTCTGATTCCTAATCATAGACTTGTCCACCCGGGCGACAAGTCTATAATCAATTCATCTCGACATGTATGCATGCACACTTCCTCCCCCCTGCACACATTTTGATCTTTCCCTCCCAAATGAATGCTTTCTCTGCCCGATGAAACAAGTTATCATCTGTTCTACGAGAAGCAGAACATTGTCAATGGATACTACAGACTCATCTGCCACATTGTCCCAGTTCTCACATTCCCTGCTTACCTCGAAGCGTTCTATTGTGTTTTCTACAAGTCGCAGCAGTTTGATCCAAAGTATTCGGTGTTGTTGAGGATTCATATGTTGCTGTAAGATTTTGTCTTTGCTGAATACTCAGCTAACAAACAAAAATTCAGGAACTTCCTCGGGGAACTCCACCAAACAGTCCTCTTCCTCCCGAACATCATCCTTCCCGGCTTCTGCGTCTCCGCCGAAGGCCTTCTGTCCCGTTGGCAAGTGTCTCCCAGCTGGCAATTCTTCGCAATGAGTGCCATTTTTCAAATGAGTTCCGCCACAATGGTCCACCTGTTTTTGTGTCGATTGAAGCAAACTGTTCCGTTGGGATTGAAGTATTGGAAGTTGGTGAGACGGGCGGCTGATGCTCTCACCGTATTCTTCTATTTCACTGCTTTCATCTGCTTATTGGCGTTTAGTTTTCTCGATGAGGATCAATTTGTTGCGAAGAAAAGGATGGAGAAGGTACGAAGGAATTAGACATCTCAGAGGCACAATGCTTTTCAGAACTTCCTCGTCCCACCGCCTAATCTCTGGGCTCCGAATTTCATAACAAGTGGCCCTGAGAATCCTCACTTTGAAACTTACCTCAATGTGATTTGCGTGGAACTCATTATCTTTAGCTTGAATGTTATTATTGTTCCAACAGTTTCCTTTTCTTTTTTATCAAAGACACCTGCTGGAAATTCAAATAAGAATATAAATGCCAATAGGAAAACGCTAAGGATGTTGATGTTCCAGGTACATAAATGCAGCTGACCGCACCGCAACGTTTCCTCTTTCAGCTAGCCACCCACTGCATCTTCTACATCCTTCCAACCATGTGTTTCGCCTTGGATGCTGTCTTCCAAGCGAATAACATTGCCGTTTTGTCATTCGGTCTTCTCATTTTCTCCCTCCACGGAATCGCATGCACTTTGACTCTGATTCTTGCCAACAAACCTTACCGATTGACGGCAAAGAATCACTTGAAACTAGGTTTAATCAATTTGCTATTGATATTTATTTTGTCTGTAATTTTCAGTTTTCTGCTGCTCGAAACCTTCCCAAAAGACAACCACAGGGAGTGGCACGGATTTGCGGCTGATTCCGAAGAGAATTTCAATGTTTTGATTTCAAAATTGCATGTCTCTTTTTGATTTCTTGATAAATCTATGACAGATTATATAAGACTCTAGTCGTGCTCTACTCGCTCGCAATTATCCTCCCCAACAGACTCAAAAACTCACGAGATCAGACGAGTCATCAGTAATCGCACACTTTTAGCCGCTTGCTCTCTGCCCAGCAACCGACTAGAGGAGAACAAATCGAATTTGTTCTCTTTCCCATTTCCCTCTGCTCCTACTCACCGGAATATAGAACCAGACGACATTCTTTTCGATGTCCCTGATAACAACCACTCCATTCCTTCCCGACAATCAGAGCTACTACGAGTTCTACAGGGCGCAGACTGAGTTGAACAGTTACTATATCATGGCCTGTCATGTCATTCCATTTGTCACTTTGCCCATTTATGCGGAAGCGTTCTATTGTGTGTTCCACAAGTGCAAGCAGTTCAGTGCGAGATATGTGACACTGCTGCAGTTTCATATGATATTGTGAGTCCTCAAGTACAGCACTGTCATGAATTTTGACATTTATCTCCTGATGCACAAATACTCACATCTATACGCTAACTCCTTCAGACATTTCATCGGCGAGATCCACTGGACCGTCCTGCTCCTTCCCGTCATAAACCTGCCCGGCATTGGAATCTCTGCCGATGGTTTCCTCAGTGTCCTGAACATCTCCGCCAGTTGGCAGACTTTCGCAATGTGCGGAATCCTCCAAGTCAGTTGTGCCACCCTCATCCACCTTCTCATCTACCGCCTCAAATTTGCCATTCCCCCGAACTCGTCCAATATGAGATTCGTCAAGTTCACTGCTGACTTTCTCAACGTCTTCTTCTATGTTTTCGTCATATTTTGTACATGTGCCATTGGGCTGTTGGATGAGGATCAGAAGGTCGCCAAGGAACGGATGCTGGAGGTAAGGGAGTTTAGAGAAGCTCGAGGAAGTTTGAGGTTTCAGAAGTACGACGTGCCGCCTCCGAACCTCTGGGAGCCCAACTTTGTGACCACGGATCGGGAGAATCCATACTTCAAATACTACGTTTATATCACTTGCGTTGAAATTTGCTTCTTCATCGTCAACCTTGTCATAATCCCCACTGTCTCCTTCTACTACCTGGCCCAGAATCGAACCGAAAAGTCAGTAAAACTGGCCGAAGCTCACAAAAGCACACTTCAGATGCTCATTTTCCAGGTACTCTTTTGGGATTCACTTGAATGAAAGCCCTCCAAATTTCAGCTGCTAATCCACTGCATCTTCCACTTGCTTCCCTTACTCTGTTTCACCTACGGAGTGATTCTCCGCACTAAAAACCTATTCTTTTTAACATTCGGGATGCTCATTTGGGCTCTTCACGGCGCCGCGTGCACATTGGCACTGATTGTGGCCAACAAGCCATTCCGATTGGCAATGAAATCTCATTTGACATATGGTGAGTGGGTTGAAAGATCAACGATCTGCTCTGATCACAAGCACACTCAATTTGGTTTTTAGTATTCTGCTGTTTGTTCCTCAAATCCAAGGAGGAATCTGGAAGTGATCAGTTGGCACGGCGTCGGGAATCGACGGTGATTCAGAAGATCGATATCACTAATTGAATATATGTGTCTTCTTCTTATGTAAATAACAATTTTATTCGTCTCTAAACGCACAACTCCAACGGCTTCTCGCACTTTCTCTTTTCGCACTTTGTACACGGTTTCCCTTCTTCGTAAATCGGCTCGTTCAGGTAGTTTCCTCTGCAAACATCAGGTTGAAAACAGAAACAAATGAAGTGATCTGATCCGAAGAATGTTTTCTACTTTGAGAGCAAGTCTAATTCGGTCCGTGGTAATTCGATAGACGCCTTGAAAAGCGTACACTAGAAAAACTACACTGAACCCAAGAATATAAGTTAGTTTTGTGTTCCGAGTTCAAAGAAACGGAGAATGGTCTGCTGATTGAATTCAATTTCAGCTCAGAAGTTAGAGTTCCCAACTCAATGTGTCTCGTCTTACTTTGGCCAGTAGTGACACACCACACTGATCTTTGTCAGCATCCTGCCAGTTTTCTTGTGCTTCTCCCGGAAAGTGGCATATCCGCATCCGACTTGATCCGTGTCAGCCCAGACCATCTGAAAATAGGTTTACAGTGAATTGTGAAGTTTTTAAGGATGAACAGGTTTGCTGCGGACATAGTCCTTGGTCAGACCTTACCATCATTGATAAGGATTGGGTCAGGCTTGAGCAAGGAAGATTACTGAGGAAGAGACAGATTGCTACAGTTACCGAAACGTCGAGCTTCAGTTCCATAAGTGGACCAGAACCGCCCAGCTTTCCAGACTAACCTGTGTCGCATGCCCCACTCCACTATTAAACAATTTCTGAGTCAGCAACGTCGTGTCCCAATCCATCGTCCGAAACTCGTGAATCCACGACTCGGCGGCCATCTTCCCGTACTTGTTCACATCCCCCGGCTTCGTCGCCCAATGCCAATACAAATTCTCTCCGATTCCAGCGCTATGCGAGTGAGTCACCGGATTGCTCCGCGCGTATCGTTCCGCCGAAACCGCTAAACTGTTGTTCCAAACCATCTTCCGCATATTCGCACTGGGCGGCCGTTTTGTGTGTCGTTTGGTAACAAAGTTTCCATGTGCTACTTCGGATCTTGAAAGGTCAAAGGAAAACAAGAACGCTGCTGGCTCGAAAATGTAAGTACTTACCTGATCTTGTTATGATAATCAACTGCATTCGCCCCTCCTTTGCTGCTGAAGTGTGCCGCGTCGACTTGAAAATGAAACTGAAGTATGGCGAAGAATGATAACAAGAGTGGTACGGTAGAGCGCATCGCATGCGCCGACGACGATCGTAAACCGGAACGGCTCTCGGAAGAAACTTTTATAGGAACGAAGCGAATGACGAACTTGTCTTTTTCCCAATTGGAATGGCTCTTTTTTGAGTGCGTCGGAAAGTTATCGGCGTGTTGGTCATGGTAGCTTCCGAGAGAAGTTTCTGTGTTTTACTGCTTGAATTTGGGGGTGGTTCGAATCTGAGCAGAACATTTTGGAAAGCGGGAATCTTTGAAAATCATCGGAACGTTTGTTTCAGTAGTCACCGGAGGGTGCTAGTTTGGTAGGGCGCACATGCGTACAGTGCGTGCCATAACTATACGACACCCCTCGATTTTTGGGGTCTGGAGCGATCTGAAAATTTTGGTTAAAAACTGACAACGCCAATCGATTCAGCA